>APFE031230261.1:250932-280357 GCA_000404065.3 Pinus taeda
ACTTCCTACAAGCTGTCTATACTTTGTTGCATCCTCAAATTCTTTTCCTTCAATAGATGTGAGCTTTAAGTTTTGTTCCATTGGAGTAGTAAGATGATTGCACTCTATCATGCCAAACCTGTTCAACAAATCTCCAATGTATTTCTTTTGAGAAAGAAATATGGACTTTGGATGTTGGGTTACTTCAATGCCAAGAAAGTAATGAACATAGCCCAAATCAGTCATTTCAAAACTTTTCCCCAATTCCTTCTTTATGATGCAATGTAGCTTTCATTGTTCCCTGTCATTAAAAGATCATCTACATATACCACAAGATATACAACTATTTTATCAACTTTCTTGACAAATAAAGTTGCATCATCAATATCAAAATGATTGAAATTGAGTTTCAGAAGATGCTCAGTTAGTTTTTCATACCAGGCTCATGGTGCTTGTTTGGGGCCATACAAGTACTTCATAAGTTTGCATACTTTATGTTCATTTCCTTTCACAGCAAATCCTTTAGGCTGGGACATAAAAACATTTTCTTTTAGATCTCCATTCAAGAAATAAGTTTTTACATCCATTTGATGGACTTTCCAACCATTTTGAGCTACTAGTGCAAAGAGTGTCTGAATGGTAGCCCATTTTTTTATGGGGGAAAAAGTCTCCTCATAATCGACCCCTTCCTTCTGTGCAAAAACTTTTGCCACAAGCCTAGATTTGTGCTTGTCAAGTGAGCCATCAGCTTTATACTTGTTCTTGTAGACCCACTTGCAGCCAATTGGTTTGGTTCCTAATGGAGGATCAACCAGCATCCAAGTGCCATTCTTTATGAGGGCATCATACTTCTTTTGCATCTCTTATTTCCATTCATCATGAGAAGCAACTTCTTTGAAGGAAGTTGGTTCAAAATTTGTAGACAAGTTCCTGTAGAAAAGTGATAAAAGGAATATCTAATTCAACCTTAGTGGATTTAATATCATGCATTATAGATTTTACTTCAGATGTAAGAGCAAGAGGATCATTATTTTGTAGTTCAAGAGTGAAGAGTTTAATCATGAGTTGGACAACTTCAAGTGCAGAATGTGAGTCATAGAGTTCTTTCAGCTTTTGTAAGGCTTCAAAGGCAGTTGAATATGACGAAATATGGCAACTCACCTCTTCATTTACAGATGTTGCAATTAATGCATAAGATTTGTTGTTCTTGTTTTCCCAAATGACGAGCTCTTTGTCTGAGGTAGGCTGTACTGGGTCATTGTCACCTTCTCCGACACACACTCCTTTCCACAACTCATTGAAAATGAGGGTGTGTTTTATCATCTGGGACCATTCAGGATAGTTCTCCTTGCCAGTGAGAACTATTCCCACCATGGATATGATTGAATGCATTCTGTAAAAAAAATATTTCCGCTGATAGAAAAATACTTCTGCTAGCAAAAAAAATCTATGTACTGTAAAAAACATACTTCTGCTAGCAAAGAGCAAAACTATATTTTATCCATATAGAATATCACCATTTATATTTTCAACCTTATTTCATACAATATATCAAGCATCCATGCCTTTGACAAAAAAGGAACTGCTCACTGCACCATTATCAATATATTGTATTCCTTAAATCCAGAATGAAAAATAAGGAAAACATCTTCACAGTCTCAACATTTAGCACACAAAGATAAACTTATTACTCCTTTAACCTTAATGCCTCTGCGCTGATACAATCATAAAAAAACTATGGTGAAAATTATAGAAATATGGCCAAAACAAATCGTGTGTCCCGTCCATACCCATGCATAGCCATGCTTTCTCCCCACCTATTGCCAACCAACAAATCATACAACGTATTTCGCAAAATTAATATTATTCAACCAAAAGAGCAAAGAGGATTATTGATAGGCGCAACTCTCAACATTTCATAAAAAATATGAACCAATTTTTTTTGTTTAGGAGTTCAACACGCAGGAGTGGCACAAAATATGGAGCAGTGGAAGCTTTTGGGAAATAACCTATCTAGCATCTCCCCTCAAATCACACCATTTCCGCATACCTCATTGAAAACTATATGCGTAATAACAATAATTGTAACAGCGAATGACAACTTGAGCCGAGCTTCATAATCATTTTCTTTAACCATTACAGAAGTTCATAGATGTCAATCATTTACAATTCATGTCCTTTTAATAACTTCATCAGATCTGAGATGGTAGATTTCATCAATGGAAATTACCAAGAAAATGTGACCTATGTCAGGCCAGGCAGTAACTCCACAAAACAAAAACTGATTTGTATATCCTATTCCATCAGGTAGGTCTATTATATACATGTAGGAGAGACTATGCAGTTCATCTCCCGATGACTATTCATATTTCTCATTTATTTATTTACATATATTTACCTAATCACAAGGATTAGGTGTGAACAAATATTGTATATTTGTGTATATCTATCTATCGATTTTATAGTGATGTCTATATTTTTTATCTGCTTTGGACGGTATTGATGGATTATTTGATATATCTAGGGTTTGTCGATGGTGCCAATAGACACACTCAAAACCTTGCTTCCACGGCTTGGGTGATTTATTATCCATCTGGCTAGTTTTTGGTTTTGAGACGCGTATGTATTAGTCCCGCTTCAAATAATGTCGCTGAATATACTGCTGTTATTAATTCACTATCTGAGACAATATCTCTTTGTATTGATTCATTAGTAGTTTATTTGGATTCACAACTAGTGTTATCTCAACTGTATAACATATATCATGTGAGATATCCTTATTTATATCGCCAATTTCTAAGAGTTAGTTTATTGCAAAGATCATTTGTTTATATCACACTTGTTCATATTCCACAATTATAAAATTAATTAGTAGATTCTATCGCCAATCGAAGATTAGATTAGCATATAAATCATTCATCACATTAAAAAATAAAAAATAAGCAAAGTATCATCTGTATATATATAATCATCATGATAAACCATTCGTACATATATATATATTTTTGTGTCCAAAATACTATACAAAATCAGGACAAAATGTGTCCTACAAAATTAGGGCTTATGCCCATCATCACGTCTAATAAAAAAATATATGATCATTTATCTAGAAATCTTGCTTAGGATGAACAGCAAGGAAGAAAATGATGGCATTTGCCACCTGCCGAAATAGCCACACCCAATCCCATGGTACTCCTACCACGCGTCATTGCATCTCCTCTGGTAGGTCCTCTATAGCCACCATAGGTACTTGGTGAGTTAACCTCACCAAGTTTCTCTGGACTTCATGGAGGGTCCTCTCAGTCTCCGTTGCGGCTCCTTCTACATATCTTCCATGATGCATGTGTCGAGGAATACCATCAAGTCTCACTGATCCAACATCTGTGTCATGATCAATATTTTTTTAAGTATTTTGTCTCATCAAAAAGATTTTAGTTCATTTATACTTAAAATTCAAAAATTAAAAAACATTTGTACCTATGGTGCCCCATCCTATCTGGATCTCCTATGAAGTACATTTTGGCATAAGGGTAGTCTTCGGCCACAATGACCTGTTGTTCCCACCAAAGGAAAAACTCATCATAAAATGTATTCCTAGGGACCTCACCACCCCATAGTCATTTCATTAAGTCAACCCACCTGCCCATCTGTGGATCTCTTGGGCTGCTAATTGTGGATAATACCTTGGGACAAAGCCTGGGTACTCTCTCAAAGAAGAAGGAATACAAGATGGTTCCGTATCCAAAGTTCTTTGTCTGACCCTTTTGGATAGAAGTAAGCTATTTTTTCATATTGGCTAGTAGGGGTGTCCACCAATCGAAGGCTGTAGTGAGACAATCCACTACAAGACTCATTGAAACATGAGAGGCGTGATGTAGAGAAGCAGAACCATTTACCCTATAAATGGTAAAAAGAAGGATTCTCAATGATAAACTCTCCACATAGCTGATTAGAATATGGGTTCCAATCTTCTATGTGTTTCTTGGGCAATAGATGCATACATAGTATTCCACACTAAGACTACCTCTTGTTCTTCCTGTTGAGTGGACCCTCTCTCCCCTCCGGGAAAGACCTATGATGAAATAGATATCCTCTATTTCAATCCTCAGGGGCATATGATCAATAACAAAAGCATCTTCTTCTAGACTCCAGTAGTGGATTAACATCTCAAGAAACCTGGTATTAACCTTCATATTCAACATTTTGAAAATTTTTAACAATCTGCATCCTCATAAGGCATCTAATGCATTTTGATCCTCCTTTACTTCATTATCAATCGCACTATGCTCTCTTTCACATCAAGTAATTGCAATCCTGCAAAAAATGATATTTTGAATCATTAAAACCATGTTTTTAAATTTTGAATCCGCGCACATGCGGGTTCGTTATTAACGCAGTCATGTATAGGGCCTTCCTATATGTGGTTCACATGTATCCAACCTGAGTGTACACAAAGCAAAATTTTTAAAAATAAATTCTCACAGTGAAAATTGTGACAAAACATTTAAAAAGCCTTAAAACTTATTAAAATCTCAGTTAGAAGGTTACCTGGAAGATTAGAGGTTGTTTGAACCGATGAATTTGATGGAGGAAGCCTGCTTGGTTTTTTCTCTACAAATCCTTCACTCAATTTCTCAAAACATAAATGAGAAATTATGAGTCAAAAGTCCTTATATATGTTGATATAAGAAAATTACTTTTTTTAAAGTTTATTTTTATTTTTTCTGGGCTTTTTGACCTTTTGGCTTGGAGTGTTGGGATAGGTTGTTTTTACAAGATACTTTGAAGATATTTTGAGATATTGCTTTGGTTCCATGACTGTAGACCCTTCATGGCAGGTATCATTTTTCACTGGAATATAGGTTAGGGATACCATTTTCCACTGCATTTTGCATACTAGCCTCCATACTGTGATATTTTTTCCATAGGGTCGACCCCATCATGTCTTGGTTATAAAACCATTTTAACTTCCCAACTTGTAAAATCATGATATGATGGTAGAGCCAACCTTTACATGGGAATCTTAGTTAGATCCTCGCTAGCATATGTTGCCCATGCTACTATATTGCATAGGCTCGGGAGTCCTCTTTAGTCCCACCATGACTCGTGTAATCAAGACTCATTCTCTTACTTCTTCTCTATTTTTATGGCTTTATACCCTAGAGGCTCCTTTGTGTTGAGTTGTATTACTGCATTGCATGTTGAACATTTGTACCTTTTGGCCTTAAGCTAGCTTCACTTGGACTCATGTTTAAGCCACGTTTTGAACATGTATTTTGTGAAATCAACCTTGCAATCACTTAGCCTTTGCAACTTGACACCCTCTTACCCATCGAAAGAACATTCCTTTGAGTGTCACTAACCAGTTTTGTCGCTTTGCATTGAGCATAGGAATGTTCCCCTCCCATGAACTAGCGCATCTGTATTTGGACACTCATCCTTTCCACTATACTATAGGCATTCTTTTATTCTTTTTTAGGCTTTACATATATGAAAAATACAAAAAAAATTATATATTCCAAAAATAGCAAGAACGGGACATTATTTCCATGATTGATGGCACATTTTTCAAAACTATCCCGATGATGTTTTCTGAGTACACATCCGGAACAAACACCATCTCTGTAAGATACCATTGGAAGACTTGTCATCATATTTTCTTTACATAGATTCTGAAGGGAGCGATAGTTTAAGTGACCAAATCGCTCATGCCAAAGTTTGCTCACTTCATCATTATGAGAAACAAATACCGATGCAAGATTTGATGACCCAAAGTTTTTAAACTTATGCAACCTTGTGGAATCATCAGTAATGCCAATAGCTAAAATCTATCTAGGATCTCTTAGGTCCTTAATTACAACATCGTGAGGTGAAAATTCAATGATTTTACCTTCACCTGAATGAGTTATCCGATATATAGATAGAAGGTTCTAGGATAAGGTTGGAACACATAATACATCATTAAATTGACCAATTGTCTAGATGAATAGTTCCAGTCCCTACAACACTAAGAGATCTATCATCACTAACATATATATTTTTGGTGTTACAATCATTTAAAGAAGAAAACATGGCTTTGTTTTCGGCCATGTGATAAGAAGCTCCAGAATCAATGAGCCACTCATGAGAATGAGAAGAAGAAGATATACTTAGTGCATAGCCAGATTGAGATGCTTGAAAACCACATGCAGAAAGTGTTATTCCTGAAGATGAAGTTGAAGTTGAAGAGTGCCCCAAATGGATGTTATGCTTCTTCATTGCTGCTTCCAAGGCTTCTTAAAGCATTTGGATTCTAAGTGGCCATCTCGATTACAAAAGTGGCAATGTCTATCAGTATTCTTCCCTTTGTTTTTATTTGCCTTATCATTTTGTTGAAATGATTTTTCATTTTTAGACTAGAATTGTTGGGACCCTTGTTTGGTTTAGGACCATTCCTTTTAGGATATGAATTCTTAGGATTCTTTGAATTTGGTTGTTGCTGAGTGGCTAAGGATTTCTTAGAAGAGTTTCCAAGATTAATAAGACCAAGATGTAAGAGTTTTTCTTGTTCTCTTATTAAAGAATCATAAAAGGAATCAAAGGAAGGGGACTTGTAGGCTTGTCCTTGAGAAATGAAGGCTTCTCTTGTAGAATGGAAGGTGGAAACAAACATAGAGTAGGCTGGTCCCAACTTAATAAGAATGGAATGTATAAGGTTACTATCTTCTTTCTTAACCTTAACACCTTCCAAGAGAAGTCTAAGGGTCTTGAACTTGGACAAAAAATCTTCAATGGAAGAAAATTTATTAGGGTCCAATGTAAGAAACTCATTTTCGAGTTGATGGGCTCTAAGTTCATTTTTCATTCCAAAAAAATTAGTGACCTATTTCATTGCTTCATTAGGAGTATCAAGTTCTGCAATATGGAATGTAAGATCTGGAGAAATAGACATCCATATCAACTTGTGTGCTTGATCTTGCCTATTTTCCCATTTAGCTACCTTATCCTCATACTTTGGTTTGGTTTCTTGGCCTGAAGCTATTCTATAAAGACCTTTACTTCTAAGTAAATCCATAATGTAGGACCACCATTGGAAGTAGTTGGTGCTGTCAAGAATAACTTGGCATGGACTTTCCATTTTAACATAAACTGAAGCTATAGATGCTAAAACTAAGTGTTCCAATGGAAAGATCTCAAAAAATTAGGCTGATTAAAAAAAAATGGCTCTGAAAATGGCTTCCAGATGAAGAAGTTATGGCTTTTTGAAGAAAAGTTGTTGAAGATGCCGACGAAGTGCGGGAATGTGTGAAAATGAATGATAATGTTATATTAAAAAAATTCCGCCCCCTTTCCAAACTTAATCTAATAAAGTAGCTTTGGACCAAGAAGGATTTGAACTCAAGACCTCTATTCTCATAAAGTAGCTTTGGACCAAGTGAGCTAGATTAAAAGGTTAGTAATTTTTGGAAAAGAGGAAGGGTTTTTTTTTATTTAGTCACTGAAGCTTTGGGCTACGTGCTTACTTGAGAAAGATCTTTTTCCCTACAAAACAAAAAAAAAACCAACACGGACATACAAAAAAAACAAGCCTTACAGCTTGAAGATAGCTTTAGCCAGAAACTAAATGTCTTCCTCAATGTTTCTGATTTTCCGAGATCACACTAAGGCGCGACAGAAAAGAGCATATGCATGAAAAAAATCCTTCCTCTTTGTTTCTGATCTGCCCAGTTCACACAGAGTCGCGAGGCAAAGAGCATACGTAGAAATGAAAGGTATAGATCCAGTAATAAAAAAAGAGCTAAATAAACCGAAATAAACAAAGAGAAAATAACTAGAAACTGTAAATAAACACTATATACCTCTAGATCTTAACAATGACGTAGCTAGGGCTACCAGAAACCTTTTCGCATGAAACGAAAGGGGCTCCTCACTGGAATAGATCCTCTTAACACAATAGAGCATTCCTCTCGGCCCGAAAGTAGTAAAAAACGGTAGATCTAGGAAACGACAGTCAGATGCAGTTCTATTGGCTTCAGATTTGGATCACCAAAGGATGCGGCCCTCAAATAGCTCTGATACCATGTAGGAATTTACAGGGTAAGTTCCTCGGACAGAACACCAAAGGAAACCACTCACAAACATATCACAAATCAATACACCAGTATTGTTGACGTGGTTAAAACCCTCTAAGAGGGAAACAGTCCACGGCCTGGGCCAATGTGACCACTTCAGGCAATTTATTAATAAAAGAATGAAAATTTACATAAGCTTCTCTCATGAACGGTTGCCCTACAAATGACCCTCCACGCTCTTTAAATAGAGATCATAGAGATCATGGACCAATCGAGTGTTAAGCCACGGATCAAGTGTCGGTAATACCAAGAAGAGAATGAACCGTTGGATCACTACATATCGTGACCATCAGATTGTAAGTTACAAAAGTACATAGTAAAGAAACACACTTTACCTAACTCTACACTAGACCAAGTTATACTTAACTATTTCCTATGTGTCGGAATATCCTAACAGAAAACTTTAATAATTCTTTTCCAAAGTGTGGCACTATACAATGTCCTTGAATATATGGTAAATGCCTTTTAAAGGTGATATTTGCTTAAGGTTTCCCACAAGGATAATGAAGTTCCCTTCAAATATGGTTTTCCAATAATTAGGGAATGTTTTGAAAAAAAATGTTAACACTCCATGCAAGAATTTAGTAGGTTGATGATGCTCTACTCATCAATTTGAATGTAATGATCATGCCTAAGGTCTTATTAGAGTGTTGTTAGATACTATCATTCTAAAGGATGCATTTCTTTTATAGGTATTTGCAAGCAACATGTAGTGTGAGTGGATTTATGTTAAATGTTGCAACACTATTTGGAGCAAGCAGTAGCAAGGGATTGATTTTGTTGGATCTCGATGGGCGCCCATATTGGCATCTTTTTAATGCCCATCCAACACCTTTTTTAGTACCTTTTTCCATTTTCATGCCACCATATCACCTATTTTTTCCATATTGATGCATTTTTTATTAAGTTACAATTATCATCCAATTATGTCACTTTAATATTCATACTTATGTATTTAATATGGAATTTACCTTTTTATGCTAACTTGTGAGAGTTCATGTGAATAAATTTAGACAGGTTCACAAAGGTACTCTTGAATTAGTGGTAAAGGATAGTAGCTACAATAGCTTCTTGTGTTGCAGCAACACTTTTAGGTTGCAGAAACACCCTTATATTGCTACAAGACCCCAAGTACCTCATTGTTACAACATGGTGTTGCAACTCTTTTTGTTACAATACAACTAAAGAGTAGGTGTTGCAACTCCTACTACTGCAACATGAATACAAGGCAAGAATTGCAACTCCAACTACTACAACATGAACAGGAATCAATGATGCAACATGTCAATACAACATGACAAGGTACATTGTTGCAACACAACAAAGCCAAAAAAACAGGTGTTGCAACATGCTGACAGTTAACTGTTGAGGAAAAATGTTGCCACTCAGGGACTATTGGCACAACACACCTCCAACCAACCTCTTGCCATACAGTTGTCATCAACAGATTGCAGGTTGATCATTTGACCACCTAATGAAGAAAATTATAAGAGGTAGTTGGTCATTAGTAAGGAAATCCTAACCACAACAAGTGATCAACTAGTTGGCACCAATCGAAATAGTTGAATGAGTTATGTTTATCTAAAGATTCTCATGGTTTCCCTTTGACCTCTTAAACAAATTCAGGCTTCATTATTGTGTATAAAAACGTATTGCTTTACTTGAGACGGGGAGGAAAAAATAAGTGTATTTTTCTTTCTGAACTTCTATTAATACAAAGATCATTATTATATTCCATTTCTTGTTCTACTTTGTGCAAATGGTGTGTTGATATCATAGGTGATATGTTTTCATAAATGCCTCACTTAAGGAGGTATGGGCCCCTCCATAGTTACGTACTTCCTATAACCATATAAATTAGTTCCTATCTACATTTATATTTATGTAACTTAGTTCCTTTATACTACTACAACTCACTAATTAATAAATTACTTAGTTTACGTAAGTTGTTGCAACTCACGAACTCTATAAATCACTTTTCTTATGTATGTTGTTGCAACTCGCTAATATAATAAATTACTCTATTTTTATACATTATTGCAACTCAATAATCATAATGTTATTATTCTATATTGTGGATTGATCTATTATGTAATTATGTTTCTTTAATTGTTGAAACTCATAACTATGAATGGGTAACTTACTCTGTTTTCTAAGAATTGTAGCTCACTAATCTATTTTTTTTTATTTATAGTGATGTCTTTACAATATTAAGTTGGATTGGATTTTGAATATTGTAGTTTATCATCATTGCATATGCATCTTTGGTCTAGGGATCAGGATCACCATAAACCTTGAGCAAGTCACCACTTTACTGAATGTACGATTTATTTCTACCAATTGGGATTGTTCTACATATTTTGGGGGTTACATTATTAAGCTTCCTATGCATATTAGGTAGAAGCGTGTTATTTCAATTCTACAAGTGCTTCCTTTAATTCCCTACAAGTGTGGTCTACTTTGCTTGGTGACTTGTAAAAGACATTAATATATTGCTCTAAAACACACATCTAGAAAATTATAACCTTATTAACACTTAATAGAACTCTACTAGCATATGTAGTGCATGATAGTTCACAAGTTCCAAATGAACATGTTCAGGCCTCAAAAATCGTTGCTTCAACACAGGGGGAAAACCACCCAGTTCGAACCTTAAAACAACTCCTTTTCCATTTAGGTAGTGGCTTCGACTAGGGATAATGGGACTAGTTTCCCAATGAAAGGTTATTAAATGGATGTGTAATGCTTATAGTGAATTGAAATAGATGGATTTGCAGTAATGAATTAATCTATTCTATAACCCAAGGTTGTTTAACTTTTATCTAGATGTGATCTATAATGGTTTTCCTTAGTAAATGACAATATAGATTGCTCAAATACCAATGGAAATGAAACTATTTCAAGACTGTAAGGTCCCACCTTACCAACCATTAGCATTATACTAAGCCTGACTCAAAATGCGATTTAAGTTTAAGTTTTTAAGACGTAAAAGTTAATGCAAGATTATATATCTATATTTTTATTTTTATTGGTATTCTTTACACTACATACTAATTTCTACTAACTATATAACACATGGTAATATTAAACTTCTCATTAAGGATACATGGTCATGGTTACTCAAGATCCAAAACTTACAACCATAAGTCTTAAAATCACATTTAAATGATAGAGTCTTTAGTGGGATAAATAATATCAATATTTACAAACCATAATTTCCAATAAGCTAATTGTTCATTCTATTGCAATTAAGAATGTTTAAGAGTGACTAATTTGATTTTGTTCTAGATAATATGCCTAAGAATTCTTTGGTAAAACAAAGGGAAGAAAAACAAGATAATTCAACTTCTAAAGAAGTGGTTTCGAATTATTATGAACTCATATGTGAGCTAACAATTACAACATTTCACCTAACCAATTTGCCTTCCATGGATTTTTACTTCAATGGAATCATCATGCTTATTCTTTGAGATATCTCCAAAAACACCTTGGTTGCAAATCCTAAATTTACTTAGTCATTTTTATAGACAATTCATAGATGTAATTAGCTACAACCATTGAAGCATTATGTCAAACAGTTTGCAAGCATGAAATATACAGCCATTGAGGCATTTTTTCAAACACTTACAACCATAACCCTTAAGGCAATTTCACCAAAATTAACTAACGTGAATCTAAGATTACATAATTTATTTTTCTTTGTCAGTAATGCCAAGAAGTGAACTTAATACATAAGTAGAACTGCGATCCATCTTGATTTCTACATGTACAAAAATTTAGGCACATAATGACTATAAATATTTAAGATTTTTTACAAATAGCTTGCAGTGATGTAGCTACAACCATTGGGAATTTTGAACAACGGTTAACAGTCACAAAACAAGCTGCTAACTATTAAACTATCAAACAAGCAGTCACAAGTTTATTAAACTATCAATGTATTAACCATCGATACTTTATAATATTAATTCCAAGTTTATATAACAGACTAATTTCATAAAAATAGATTACTAGGTAAATCGCAGCTACATAAAAAAAGTAGTAAGACAAATCACCACGCAGCAGCAGCAAATCACTAAAATATAGAAGATTACAAAACCAGATTCTGAAACTCTGTTTTTTGAAATAAAAGTTGGGACGACATGGTCATAAGGTATAGATACCCGCTGAAGTTAAAATAAATTGAAACAGAAACACCCAGAAATGCGATTATTTAAAACCACAACCAAAAACAAATTGATACTATCTCATTTATCCCTTTTGTCAAACATATACTATGAAAACTTATCTACAACTGTAAAAAGAGAAGGAAAACCCAAATTTGTGCTATTAACATGTTTTCATAAAACCTATGGCAGCCTGAATGCTTCAACCATTAAAACATGATGTAAATCAACATGCAATGAAATTGTACAAAAAAAAACTTACATAAAATAAACTACATTTATTGCAAAATTCCTTCAACATTTATTGTGCAACATTTGATATAAATCTAAGTTTCAGTCAACAACTAGATAAGCAAAACCATGTAATGAACTACCAAAAGAAACACAATATAATGTTGTCAACATACCTGGTAGTGAATTTATACAACTCAAAAAATGGGAGTATGCTTCAGCTCCAATGAGAGTATGCTCTAGCTCCAATATCCTTACCAACTCATTGTGAACCACCCTAGTTTTCCTCCCAACCATATCCAGGAATAAATTATCCCCCTGGAAACCCCGAGCTACAAAAGCTCACAAGAAGTACCAAAAGACAATAGTAGAGAGATTTGCAAGGCAAACTAAGGAAGCAAATTTTCACTTCCCCTCAATACCACTCATGGTCAACCTCAATAGCCAGAGATCTTAGGATTTTAACAATACTTTCAGATTTATTATGGAAGCAATTGGCTACTCTCCATATCTCTCCCTCTCACTATTTTCCTCAAGTCTCTTCCACTCTTGGCCTCCCAATCCCCAAGTGAGAATACATGAGACTCATATATAGGAGGACCAACCAATTCTTGTCATAAATGAGGAGTAATGTGCATGCATTGGATTCCATTTAGAGGAGTGTAATTTATGCCATTAAGGAGAGGTATGCATGCCTTAGTTAAGGAGAGTGTAACATATGCATTAAAGAGAGCGTAAGAGGAATACTTTATGACATATTTTTAATGAGTGAAAAGGAATATGACATTCTTTGATGAATGCATAAAATAGAGTATAATGAATTATTTAAAAGTGAGTGAGAGAGAGAGAGAGAGAGAAAGAGCCATGAGAGTCATGAAGGAGATGTGTGAATTGATTGAGGAGATAAAATTGACTTGTAATTCCTTTTTAATAATAATATCATAGTCTCGTAAAAGATAATAATAATATTAATAATATTGAGGATTCAATCAAGATTGAACTATTAGGATTGATTAATGATAAGTTAATTTGTTTTTCTTCAACTCCGCTTGATTACCAATTTATGTAAAGTGATTTACTATTTTTGGAAATTCGTGCTTGAGATGTTGGACATGACTTTCTATTTTTAGAAATTCATTCCAGAATTGTGAGAATGAAATTTTATTTAAGGAAATTCATCCATGAGTGGTATTTTTATTCTGGAGAATAGGGATTCCACACCCCTATTTCATGCATATCCGTGCCTTAGTAGATTGAGGACCCTGCACCCTGATCTACTCCAAATATCCAAGCTTCCACAACTTGATCTTTTTAAATATTCAGGACTTTGTGCCCTAAATATCCAAGACTCCACGTCTTTATCTTTCTTGGATTTAGGACTCCACGCCCTAATTTCCATGCCATGTCATCTACTGTGCTTTGAAACTTTGTGTTTCTCCTTATGGTACTGATTGTGAGCTTTTACCTATCTGATGGTTCGCTGGTAAGGCCTTGTTCGAAGACCTGCACACATTACAATCTCATAGATCAAAGGAATCAAATAAATTTCATAATGAAATTAACTTAACCACATTTTACCCAGAACGATGCATGGCTTCCATAGTCATTTTGGTTTTGAAGAAATGACTTCCACAGTCATTCATAATTGAACATCCTTGTTGGAAAATGACCAGGTACAACCTGCTTAGTACAATATTAGATATATATAGTCACACAAATCATGTATCATCCATAAATCATAATTAACCATCTATTTCGCATAACCATGAGAATCCATGGGTATATATGTCTCAATCTTGGATCACCATCCATGTCATACACTTGCTTCATAAATCAGATACAAACATAAAAAAACATATGTATAACATTTTACCTAACCAAAACCATCTAATACAGATAATCAATGATGCCACATATAAGAGGAAATATAACTATATAAAACATTGTTCCCCAATCCAGTGATCAATCTGTCATACATAAACATAAAAGGAAATATAACTATGCATGTAAAACATTATTCCTCAATCAAGTGATCAACCTATCATATATATATAACCCTTGATAGGAGTGAAAAAACTATACTAGAAAAATAGGACGGTACATACTCCCCCATCTTGGAGTAAACTTGGGCCGAAGTTTAACTAAAAAAAAAGGAAACTCAAGAAGTTGTTAGCCTCACTCTCTTAAAAATCAATAATAAATCCAATTATTAAATTAAAAAAATAAAATCACGAGAATTCCTCAAACTAAGTCTAGTTTGGATGAGAGATTCTCTCCAACTAGCTCTCTTAAATTAGTGTGTAAGTTGAGAAATTGTCTCAACCAAGTGAGTCTAAGATAGACACACTATCTTAAGACCACTTACTCATGTATTTAAATGCATTATTAAATTTTTTGAATAATGTGAATTACATGAGCACGAGAGACCACATGATGGCTCGCTGCCTTTTCCGCCAGTGTAATTTTTTTGTGTTAATTTGTTGTGCACATGGTTATATGGCTTTGTGATTCTATTCCATGTGGTATCAGAACGTCAGGTGAGATCTAGGCGAGAAGCATGAGCTCTGTGAGCGTCATGAGCTTGAGTCGCTGGGTAAGTCTTAATTAGTGAGTCTGCCTATGCGTGGAGCCACAGAGCTGATTGAGAGAGCCAAGCATTAATGTGGCATTTGACTGTGGTGTGGCTGTTGGGATCCAAGCTGAGGTCTTGATTGGATATCATCTCATCTTATTGTTCATGAGCGAAGGCTTTCCATTTTGAGGTGAAATGTCAAGTGAAGTGTTAAAATTTGTGGTTCTATGTTGGGGGTGCAAATCTCCTATGATCGTGGATCCATTGTTTGAAAGATATGAGTTAGCACTGAAAACTTTGGCGATCATGTGGGAGATTATGTGGATGTTGCTTTACTAAGCCTGCGTGGAGCCTGTTTCTGTAGTTTTGACTGCATAGTGCCACCTTGTGAAGCAAAGTGGGAATGGGAATTTGAAAGCCTTATGTTGCTATCTTTTTCCTTGAAGCCTTGCCTAAGTTTTGAATGATTTTCTCCAAAACACACTAACCAGACTACACCACATCTTGTTTCAACGCAAAGATCTGTCGCAGATCATGAGAAAGAGGAATGGTGTGCCTTTTGATAGATGAACAAGCTTCAATGGCCAAGCGAGGATCCAATCCCATCAACTCCTAAGTAATCTCGTAGCCACTGAGATCTCGATCATTTCTCTGGTCAGCAAAACACAACAATATGGAAAACGCATCTGCAAAAAAAAATTATTTGCGTGTTTTGGAGCAGTTAGCAAAATGCTGAAACTCAGCACTCTTCTGTTGCAGTGAAACACAGTAGTGAATAAATACTTCATGAATAAGGAGGTTTTTCACTAGAACAAAGAACTGTTGCGACGTAGATAGCTCGGCAAGGATGTAGTGATATGGAGAGCTCAAGGCTTGACTTCAATGGCCTCTAATTTTTGTGTTGTTGAGGAGTGAAGCGAAGTTGGAGAGTTTGAAAAGAAAATGAGATCCAACATTGAATTTGTCATGCAAGCACAACCATATTTAGTGATCATCAACAACCTCAATATAGGGAAGCCTCATTGGGCACATCAAACCAAATGAATCGCTCTCTGGCCTTCAAAACCAAGATTGACCTTTCCAGCAATAGATGGTGTCTCTCTACTCTTGTTGAACTGAAAAGATAGCTCTACACCCTCGAAGACACTCTACAAGAGCCCGGGCACAATACCAAGGATCTTTCCGAAATCTCGGTGGTCAACAGTTCAAATCATAAGGTGGACAACTCTTTATGGTAAAAATTTAATTTATATTTTACATGCTTAATTTAAAACTAAAAAAAAAAAAAAAAAAAAAAAAAAAAAAAAAAAAAAAAAAAAATCCATATATTTGTTTTAATGGGAAGCATGTAAAATAATATTGGAGTGATAAGATTGTGGAGTAATAAGTGCCTTTGGAAGGAGTGATTGGTAATATGGAATGATGAGTGATTTTTTTTCTTAGGGGCAACTTATTGGATTTCTACAATAAGCTAGAGCTTGGCATTATCATTGTTTTAGAGTCAGTTTTTGAAGACAATTTGATGCCAAGGAGTTCTCAGTCTGTGCTTGAGATGCCTCACTGAAGACATTGTCATGATGATGTATCTTTAAGGTTAATAAAAACATATTCTTTTGTGGTGATCATGTCCTAGATCCACCTGAAATTGAATAAGGGGATCATAGGTACACTCTGTGTCATGAATGCGCTTGCATGATTTGAGTCGAATTTTTAAAACACTCTCTTTATTATGATTAAAAAAAACAACTACATGCACATAAGAAAGTTTACATATACAAGTCATTGATCAAGCTCTTGAAATCAATGCTCCCATAATCAATTAAGTTCATAAGCACAAAGCATCACATCATCGACTTGATAAAAGTAATATTCTACAACAACATTTCACATCATGTAATCAAAGCAATCAAGTTAAGGATGCTACAAAATCCAACATTTTAAGCCAAGACGACATCAACATCATCAACACTTTTTGTTTCACTTGCAAATAAACATGTTTTAAACTGAATTGTACGGGTGCATTCTCAGTTGTAACCGACACCCTAATTTGACGTGTTAAGGTGAATACATTAAGTCAAGTAAGTCTTCAACTGATTCATTAAGATTGAACTTGTCATTTGTATCTTGGGTGCATTTTCAACAGCGTTCAACACCCTTTCCTTTTTTTTACAAATCATCACATCCAGTGAGTACATTCAAAAAATCACAAGTGTCAGTAATCAATCAAGCAAGTTCAAGAAAGCCATCTAGAAATAAATCATCATTCAAACAATCAAATTTTACAATAGGATCAACAAAGCGTGCAAGATTGCTCTTGAGTGGAGAGGAAGAAGCAACACAGCTAGGGTTTCTCCATTTTAGCTTTTGTATCGTGCCTGGAATTCCACAAATTTAGACTGGCAGCACTGTTTCGAAAGGGGCAACTGCTGTCGGACTGGATGGGAGCAGAGGGGTCCAGTGGGACCCCTACTTTCAAGCAGGTTATCCTGCAGAAACAGCATCAGAACATGAAAGAAGGAGTCAGAATAGAGGGACTGAACAGCTCGAAGATGAACAGTAGAAACAAAAAGGATAAGACACCAATGATGTCTAACAAGACAGTAAAATCAACAGAAGTCAGAAATGTAGAGGTGCAGAACAGGGGAGGCAATCAAAACAAAACTGCTGCAAAGTCTCAGCCCTCAGAAAATGAGAACGTTGAACCGCATGCAGACAAAGAGCAAACAGACAAAAGCAAGGACCAACCGGAGAAGGAGGGGAAGTCCAGCGCGAACCCCAACAGCTCCTCGGTAAACAACAGCGCATGTAAGCCAAAGAAAACTGACAGCCTACGGGTGACAATCTCTGACCCTGAAATCCAGACCTATAGGGAGCACATGGCTGAACATGCCATCATATGTAAATTTATGGGAATCTGGCCAACTAAGAGGACTCTATGCCAATGGATAAGGCAGCAGTGGAAGCCGAAAGGAGATGTGCAGCTACATCTGGGAGCTAGAGGTTTTTTCACTGTAGTTTTTACCAGTCTAGAAGATAAAGACAGTGTATTCGAAGGCAGCCCTTACTTCCTAGCTTCAGCAGGCTTATATATGAGACCTTGGAAGCCGAACTTCGTCCCGGAGAAGGAATCCTTCACTCAAGTTCCGGTTTGGATCAGACTCTTCTCTCTCCCGATAGATTACTGGGGTTTGAATGCCTTAAAGCAAATAGGGGATAAGCTTGGAATGTTTGTCAAAGCTTCGGAGGCAACCCTGCAGAAAAGATATACTTCATATGCAAGAATCTGTGTCGAGCTGGATGTCTCAGGAGCACTTCATGAAGGGGTTTGGCTGGAGTACAGGGATGAGGAATATTTTCAGGCTTTAGATTATGAAAAAATACCTTTCAGATGTCGAAAATGCCATGAGCATGGACATCTGGCAAGGGACTGTCCTTTGAGCAGAAAGGAGGTCGAAGAAGACAAAACCCAGAACAACAAAGACAAGAACAACTTTATCAAACCAAAGAACAGGCAGCGTGCCAACAGAAGAAGGAATACCAAAGGAGACACAGGAAAAAACTTCTTCAATAACCCCTTTGAGTTCCTAAACCTGGAGACCGACTCGGAGGAAAAAAGGAACACTCCTAATGGGGAAGCAGAGCAAGGAGGACAGGAAAAACCTCTAGAGGAAAGCACTGAGGCAGAAGCCTTCAATGGTGAAATCCACATGCAGGACAGAACAGCAGAAACGAACGAAGAAACAGAGATGTTAACCAGTGAAGCGGGGAGTGAGGATCTGGAGCTAGAAGATACCTTAGCCATGGAAGGCATGGACCTAACAACGCTCGCAGATAGATGGAGAGCCAAAGGGATTGAAGCAGTACCAGAGGAAGAGATAAGGAGGGTCAAGGACCTCTTCATAGCACGGTAGAAGGCAGTAATAGAGAAACAGCAGAACAAGCTAGGCATCATCAAAGGAGGTTTCCCGAGCCATAAAGTATCATTGGGAAAAACCTCTGGATCGAGGCACAAACGTCGTAGAGGCTGCAAAACAAGTGGAGAACATCTGCAGGAGCTTGGCGAAATATTGATCAATGCAGGTAAGATAAAGCAACTAAACGAGTATCCGTCCTTCCCACAAATTAGTTAAATATGAAGATTGTATCATGGAATGCAAGAGGCATGAATAGCCAAGCTAAACAAAGGCTGTTAAAGAGGCAGATGGAAAAAAACAACCCGGATATGCTGTTTCTACAAGAGACCAAATGCAACAGAGCTCTCATAGAAAAGCTACGAGTTAGGTTAGGAAGAAATTTTGAATTCTTAGAGATAGAAAGCAATGGGCGAGAAGGAGGCTTAGCAACCTTCTTGGACACAAGAAGATACCAGGTCCTCGCAGCTGAAGCAAGCAAGAACTACTTAACCATGGAAGTGCAACCTACAGGTAATTCTTCATCCTTCCTATGCATCAATGTCTATAGTCCTCAGAAGTTAGAAGACAAGATAATGCTCCTAGCGTCTTTAACCAACTTCATTGATAGACACCCTGATGCAAATTTCATTTTGGGAGGGGATTTCAACATGATCACCTCCCTACTGGAGAAAAAAGGAGGCCTCCGGAAGCTAAACAGGGATGGGGAGGCCTTTATAGGTTTCATTGATAATGCTAGATTAGTGGACGTTTACCCCAAACAGGGTAAGTTCACCTCGAACAACCGAAGGGGGGGGCGAAAGGTTGATATCTTCAAGACTGGATCGTTTTTTAGTTTCGGAAAGCTTAATATTAGATGGAACGGTCGTTGAGTCGAATATTCTCCCAAGTGGAGGATCTGACCACTGGCCGATCTCTCTAGTGGTCAAGATTCCAGGGACCCCCAGGAACACACCCTTCAGGTTCGAAAAGTTTTGGATAGAACACCCTAACTTCCTAACTATGGTGGAAAAGTGGTGGTCAGAGCCTGTAGATGAAGAAGGATCCAAGATGTTCAATCTGCAAAAGAAACTAAAAAACATCAAATTGAGATTAAAGGACTGGAACAAAAATGTTTTTGGAAATATATTTCAGGAGAAAGCAACCATTGAACAAAAGCTGGAACAAATTCACAAGGATGGGGCGGCAAGCTGCAGAGATGAGGAAACCTGTGAACGAGAAAAAGAGCTCACTCAACAATGGCACAATAGATGTAAGTAGGAAGAATCCTTATGGAGGCAGAAATCACAAATTCTTTGGTTGAAGGAAGGTGAGCAAAACACCAAATTTTTCCACAGATCAGCTATGGATTACAGAAGTGCTAATAGAATCCTAGAACTGAAGAATAGTGAGGGTGAAATCCTCAAGAATCACAATGAGATTTCAGCCTTACTAGTGGACCATTTTAGCCGCATAGCGCATGAACCAGGGATCAACAGAGAAGCAGCCATTAAAGAAATAACTAATGCCATACCTAAATCAATCACAGAGGAGCAGAACTGGGCCCTCAAAAGAACTATCACTATGGAAGAGGTCGAGGAAGCAGTAAGGAGCATGCCCAGCGAAAAAGCTCCTGGGCTGGACGGGTTTACCATTAACTTCTATAAAGCCTGCTGGAACATTGTTAAGCAAGACATTTGGGAGATTGTGGAAGACTCAAGAAGTTCCAAAACAATCCTAAAATCTCTAAACTCAACCTTCATTGCTCTTGTTCCCAAAGTAGAGGAGGCTAACACACCAGAAAATTTCAGACCCATAGCCCTCTGCAATGTCATCTACAAGATCATTTCAAAAGTCATGGCCAACAGGCTGAAGGTGATCCTCCCGGGAATCATCTCGCAGGAACAGTCAGGCTACGTGGAAGGAAGACAGATTCTAGACAACATTTTGCTAGCCCAGCAGATGATTCACTCTCTTCACTCACGGAAAGAAGCTGGAATGCTCATGCAGTTAGATTTATCCAAAGCTGATGACAAGGTAAGTTGGTCATACCTGGAAGCAATGTTAAAGGCATTTGGTTTTAGTACACAATGGATCAAATGGGTTTTAGTGCTTATTAAATCTCCTAGATACTCCATCCTTGTGAATGGAGCCCCCTCTGCTCCATTCAGCCCCTCCAGAGGCATTAGACAGGGGGACCCTATCTCCCCTTTTCTATTTGTCATTCTAATGGAGGGCCTCAGCAGAATAATTGCAAAGAAAAAAGCAGAAGGTCAAATCAAAGGTCTGCAGCCTATCAGATCCTGTCCTGCTACCACTCATCAACAGTTTGTGGATGATACCATGTTACATGGTACCCCCACAGTTAAAGAAGCTTTGGCTTATAGAGACATTCTTCATCTCTTTAGCAAAGCGTCGGGAATGGAGATAAATTTCTCCAAATCTACCATCTTCTTCTTCAACACGCATCAGGCTATCCAATCTCATCTTTCTAGGCTGCTGGGGTTTAAAATTGGCTCCTTATCTTCAAGATATCTAGGAGCCCCCCTGACCCTCAAACCGTGGCAAAAGGCTCATTGGGAGAAATTCCTTGCCAGTATGGAAAGGAAATGCAAACATTGGACTAACAAGGCTCTGAATTTTGCAGGCCGATTAATTCTTACTAAAGCGGTTTTGCAGGCCATCCCTCAGTATATGCTTTCGATCTTACCTGCTCCGAAAGGAATTCTAGACCAAATAAGGTGTATCCAGCGCTCCTTCTTATGGAGTGGAAACAGTGAAAAGAGGAAATGGTCGTTGGTTGCCTGGAAAAAACTGTGTAGACCTAAGGACAGGGGAGGTCTGAACCTGGTTGATCCTTTAGTGGTTAACAAAGTCTGCGGAGCCAAAATTTGGTGGAAGTGGATCTCGGACACTACCCTTCCTTGGGCCACTCTATGGAAGGAAAAGTACAGGCCGAATAGTTCCAATCTAGATCTTATTAGAATGCAGGAAACCCCCAACGGATCTCCCATATGGAATCATGCCCAGGCCAACAGAAGTATTGTCCAGGATTATAGTTTCTGGGAGATAAGAAATGGAACTCAAGCACTCTTCTGGGAGGATGCTTGGCAGCAGTGCCCGAAATTAGACACCCCTCTTCTCCAACCTTTGAAGCAACACATACAAAATCAGGGCCATTTCAAAGTCCACCATTACTGGAACACAACCAGTGAAGACCCAGAATGGAGGGAATGGATAGTTTTCAACCCCGCCCACAACGAAGGTTTACAAAATTCCATCCAAGATTTAAATCAACAAATCTTCAAAAGGAAAATTCGAGTTGCTGTTGAAAATGACAAGCTTAGATGGGGTCCGAAAGGCAACGGGGAGTTCTCCCTAAAAGAAGCTAGGAGCATCATAGAGAGGGAAGAACAGCCGGATATTATGCCCTGGACCGACAAAGTTTGGGACAGTTTTCAATGGCCGAAAATTAGAACTTTTCTTTGGCTTCTTATGCAGAAGAAAACTCTAACTTGGGAAAACCTTTTGAAAAAAGGGTTTCGGGGACCTTCAAGATGCCCTATGTGCTTGAAGGAGGAGGAAACAATGAATCACCTTTTTAACTCCTGTGATTGGGCTTCCCAGCTCTGGCTCTGGATGGAAGCAATTCTGGAAGCTTCTGATCGGAACAGGGACTCCATTCAGGAAACCATCATCGACTGGAGGAGGAACTTCTCCAGAACCAGCAGAGTGGACAGTACCTGGAAATGCACCCCGGGATTCATAACATGGACAATATGGAAAGAGAGGAATCGTAAAATTTTCACGGAAGAAATCAGAAACATAAAATTTGCAAAAGACTCCATAACCATTAATCTCAGACAGCTAGTACAGACAAAATGCAAAGCAGACTCAAATGAGAAACCTACGGGACAGGACTTACGAATATTAAAGAGATTTCAATTGGAGGTTGCCAGCAATCCACCTTCGGGGGGAAACAGAGCTCATCCTTCTTCGCAACTTCACAGATGGCAACGGCCACCAGAGGGATGCCTCAAATTGAACTTTGACAGAGCCTCGAGGGGCAACCCAGGTATAGCAGGCATCGAAGGTGCCATCCGGAATCAAGATGGAGACATCATCCATATTTTCTGCAGGGCGCTGGGTGAATGCACAAACAATGAAGTAGAGTTTGTTGCGCTGGAGCAAGGCTTAAAGATTCTCAGAACTATCAGACAAGGAAATATCATAGTGGAGGGGGACTCTTCCTTAGCCATCTCGGCGGCCAAATGCCTTCAAGCAGGCACACAAACCAGTAAGGTAACCAAACATTGGAGGCTGGCAAAGGCTACTGAAGGTATAGCGGAGATGTTAGCAGAACTGAGAGGCATAGTCTTCCATTCTGTAAGAAGGAAAGCGAATGGATTGGCTGACTTCTTGGCAAACCATGGTCCTGACAACCCGCACCTAATTACGAACAGCTGTTGGCAGGAGGTAGTCTGCCCAATCCTCAAGGTGACATGTGCACAGCTGGCAGAGAAGGACTCAAACCAAGCCGATTCATCCTAGCGGGTGACGGCTCCAGGTTCCGGTACCGGAATGTTGATGTAATCGGTATCAGCAATAATCATCACCACAGCAATAGAATGACAGTACGTACCAAGAGGTGGATCTCCCGGTGGCGGCAGGCCAGCGAGACGATCGATCATTACAGATCGAGCCACAAAACTCACTGCATCAGCAACATCAAAATCAGGACACATGGCAGGAATCTGTATGGTAATACATCAATAACATTTATGCTAATTCAGAAAGAGGCGGGGTGGATCGAGGCTCAGCACAGAAGTAATCGAAATGCAGGCAAACAGAGTATTTCTGATTCATCCTGCAACCACAGCAACCGATCTACCGTACAGCACACTTGGCAAAAGGCTAATCGGATCATGAGCAGCCACTTCCTCTCTGATTCGATCTGCATCGGCCTGGCTTGTGCGAACCTCATTCTCATTTATTGCATCTGTACCCCCACCTACGGCGGGACTAAGGCTATTCCCAGGCAGGTTCACATTCGTAAACGATATAAAGCCAGGAGTCTCCACCCTGAGTTTTCCACAGCCTCTCATTATAGTGTCAAGTACGCATCTGTTATCGATTTTTGCATTAGCTGGAAAGAGCACAAAGAAACAAATATGGACGCGGGTGGTAGCAAATGTGCTGCGGCTAATCAGGACCTCCTTGAGGCGAAGAAAGGTTATGTTACCCGAGCTACTGCTAAGTACAAGCGCAAGGTTGCGGAGTTGGAAGCCAAGGTCAAGCAGGAGGAAGAAGGGTGAACGGAGGAGGAGATTGCAGCGGAGGTGGACTAGTTGAAGGATCCGGGGACCCCTTCCAAAAGGGCCACACAGTATGTAAGAACTAAGGCGGAGAGCTGGCGCACCAAGGCGCTCATAGCCAAAGCTCTGGAGTCAATAGAGAAGGAGAGGCAGCACATCGTGACTGAAGTGAACCTCACGGAGGCTCAGATGGCTAAAATTATCGACTATAACAACTTGCTGGACCGCCGAATCACCACGGTGCAGGAAGCCATTCAAATAGTCAACCGCAAGCTTACTCTGCTCATAAGGCTCCTGAATGACACTACCAACCCTGCTCCTGGAACCTTGCAGCCAGCCACAACGGAGATGCAGGAGAACGTTTCGATGGCGGCCATGCAAGCGAGGTTGAACACTCACATGAGGCAGATGGGTCTGGAAACCATCAGTCAAATGGGAAAGTTCATCTAGTGTAGTTCCTTTTCTTCAGTTTCTCTTCGGCCTTTTCTATGTTTCGGCCTAGGTCCATCTCTGTCAATGTCATGAATTGTAATGTATCGGCTGTTTCAGATTATAGGAATAAGCTCAGCTTGAGCCACCCTGCGTGATGTGCTTCAGGCAGTTTTCTTTTTCTGAACTCTCGGAGCAGGAATTTAGTTATGGGTGTTTTATCTTCCCTGCTCTCGATCTGCCACGGCAGATTTTTTGTACTATATTTTGCTATATAATATAATCTTCTGACTTACAAAAAAAAAACAGAGCGTGCAACAATCAACCAAACATCAAGCGAGCGAGTTCTACAAATCTAGCAAGTATTAAAAGCAAGTGAGCATGTGTTCCAACAAGTTCACATGGCGAAAAGCATTCAGTTGTTAAAGATTCTTAACAATTTGATCCTCTCAACTATTGAAGACATGGTGCAAATCAACAAAGCAAATCTTGTTGATATTTCAATGAATCTACAACAAGCACATGAAATAATTGAGTTCCTTCAACTGGATTCTAAACTTCAAAGAGATTAGTTGCAACAGAAGAGTGATGTTTCTAAGTCTTTCATCCATATAAATGAAAATAAAGTTGTTGATTCCAAGTCATTGATCCAACCAACTTCAAGTGTCGAAGTGGTCCCTGATTCAGTTCAACTTTCTTCCAAACCAATCATCAAGCCATGGGAAGAAATCCAAAGTAACAGTTATCGATGAGGATTAGGATATGACAAAGATGAAAACAACTTGCATATCCCCGATTATTCTAACCCGATCAATTTCATCAGTGCAAGATTTCTTGATCAAATATAATCAACAAGCCATGAGAAAGTTGCAGATAAACAAACATGTATGCAAATTGAAGTTGCAGTCAAACCAAAATGCCTTCATTATCAAAACCATTCATATATAATATCAATGTTTTTATCTTCATCCTTATCACCATTGTGGCAAGTCAAATCATTCATCAGCACAATGCAGCAAACAACAGCAATCAAGCAGATTGGAGATCGATTATTCATGGATTGATCCCTGGGAATGGTCATCCACAGTCAAAAGATTGTACAAGTTTTACAATCGGATTCACTCACACATATTGCAACCAATAGTTAAATGAAGATGGTACTCTCGTGCAGTTCAATGGGGGAGTACACCAGCGAAATACTCCTCCACCTACAGGGGGAAGTTTAGATATATTTTGGAGAATATTGCCTCTCCTTTCAGCTGAAAAAGGGGGCAAAATGTCAATGAAATTGACAAGTGGTTTTCAGACTGAAAGTATCAACAACATCAGTGAAGCAGCCAGTGGGCATCTCCATTAGCCAGTGGGTGATCATCATCAACAAATACGCCAATGGGTATTCATCAAATTGTGTCAGTGGACATTAGATGATGTTTTCAAGAAAAGGACAGTTGGATCCTTTTGTGGCTTGGCACATGGTGGAGTTGTCAAGCGACATTCAGAGATGAATCAGTCATGCTACTGAATCATGGTCTCTTCATATTGTAGTTTCTTCAACATCCAGCTTTGGTGGTTTTTTAGGAAAATGTTTTTTGAGGATCAACTTGAGAACTTGGAAGATGGTTCCTTGTTCATTTTGGATTTATCATTGTGGGGGGGGGAATGTTAGCCTCACTCTCTTAAAAATCGATAATAAATCCAATTATTAAATTAAAAAAATAAAATCATGAGAATTCCTCAAGCTAAGGAAGTCTATTTTGGATGAGATATTCTCTCCAACTAGCTCTCCTAAATTAGTGTGTAAGTTGAGAAATTGTCTCAACAAAGTGAGTCTAAGATAGACGCACTATCTTAAGACCACTTACTCATGTATTTAAATGTATTATTAAATTTTTTGAATAATGTGAATTACATGAGCATGAGAGACCACATGATGGCTCTCTGCCTTTTCCGCCAGTTTAATTTTTGTGTGTTAATTTGTTTTTCATATGGTTATATGGCTTTGTGATTCTTCTTCAAACGCATAGAAGATGCATCTTCCCAAGTGACAGAATTAGGACTGTACGAGTCCCATTGGACCTTTACTTGGTCCACCATGTGACGTTTGAGCTGTCGAGTGCGATGGTCCAAAATGCAAACTAGCTTTGCCTTAAGAGTTCCGTCGTCCATTTCCTGTAATTGATGCCAATCTAAAATGTGAGAAGGATCATGAACATATTTACGTAGTACCGAAATATGAAATACATCATGCATATGATGCGAGATTGGAGGTAAAGAAAGACGATATGCCACAGGTCCAACCCTTTCAATGCTCAAAAGGCCCAACAAATCGAGGAGAGATCTTAGATCCTTTCCCAACCTAATAGTAATTTTCTGAGGTTTTACTCGAAGAAAAAAAAAATCCCCTTCTTTAAAACTACGATCCACTCTATTCATATCAGCATAGCTCTTCTGTATATCTTGTGCCTACTTTAATCTTTTCCTTATATGACACACTTGTTCTTCCACTTCTTGAAGAATTTAGGACCTACTGAGATTTTGTCATCTAATCTATCCCAACTTAAAGGTGTTCTGCATGGTCTTCCATACAATAACTAATAAGGTGCCATACCAAAGGAGTGGTGATAACTGTTATTGTAAGCAAAATCCACTAGAGGAAGATAATCTTCCCACTTAGATTGTTGATCCATTACGTACATTCTAAGCATGTCCTCTAACACTTGATTTACTCTTTTAGTTTGGCCATTAGTCTCCAGATGATAAGTTGTACTGAAATTTAATTGTGTCTAAAGGGCTCCCTGGAAACTAGTCCAAAATCTTCCTGTAAATATAGAGGCCCTATCTGATATGATTTTCTTAGGAAAACCATGAACTCTAACTACCTCCTTGATAAATACTTGTGTTATTTCAGATGCTTTGTAAGTATCTCTAATAGGTATAAAATGGGCACTCTTAGTAAGTTTATCTACCACCACCAAAATGGAGTTATGCCTTTTGGTTGTTTCAGGTAATTCAACAATAAAGTCCATAGATATTGCTTCTCATTTGGACTCAGGAATGTTATGCAGCTATAACAACCCTGCTGGATGACCATATTCTGCTTTAACTAGCTGACAGTCCAAACATTTTGCCACAAAATTTGCTACATCCTTCTTCATGCATGCCCAAAAGAAAATTTTCTTTAAATCAGCATACATCTTCTGGACTCCCAAGTGAGCCATATATGTTGCATGGTGAGATTCTTTCAAAATGAACTCACGAAGCCCATATTGATATGGAACTACAATATTTTGCATGAATCTCACCATACCTTCGTCATCACAAGAATACCCTTCTACCTTGTTTTTCTTAGACCCCTCCCCAGAAAGAGAAACTTTAACTTCCTTGCAACATTCATCTACATCTCGTGCCCTCAAGATGCACTCCCATAAATCAATCTTGAATGGAATTACTGAAAATATCTATGGTCTTCGACTGAGTGCATAAGCTACTTTGTTCAATGTACCCTTGATGTAAGTTATGTCAAAATCATATTCACTTAGGATTTTTGACCACCTTCTTTTCCTAGCATGTAGATCTCTTTGAGTAAATATATGTTGCAAACCTCTGTGATCTGTTTTCAATTCGAATTTCTTTCCCACTAGATAATGTTGCCAAAGTCGTAAGGCATGAACTATAGCTGCTAGTTCTAGATCATGGGTTGCATAGTTTTCCTCATGTGTCCTTAACTTCCTAGAGGCATATGCAATCACCCTACCATCTTGTGATAATACCACACCCAATCCATCTTTTGATGCATCAATACATACTATGAATGGTCTATCCATATATGGGACCTTAAGTATCAGAGTTGTAGTCAAACATTGTTTGAGCTTGGAAAATGCTTGCTCACACTCATTTGTCCAATTAAATTGTACTCCCTTCCTAAGCAATGAAGTGATAGAGCTGGCTATTTTTGAAAACCCCTCCACAAATCTTTGATAGTATCCTACCATACCCATGAAGCTACACACTTCATGCACATTAGAGGGTGTTGGCCATTCTGAAATTGCATCGATCTTTGTTGAGTCAACAACAATGCCTTCACTGGAGATAATATGTTAAAGATAATGGGTTTTTGATTAGAAAAAGGAACATTTGGACATTTTTGTATAAATTTTATTTTCTCTTAAGCATTGTAACACCAATCTCAGGTGTTGCTCATGCTTTTCTAGGGACTTTGAATAGATTAGGATGTCAACAAGGAACACTTGTACAAATTTGTCCAAGTAATTCCTAAATACACCATTCATCAGACTCATAAACACTCCTGGGGCATTAGATAACCCAAAAGGAACAACCACAAAATCATAATGACCAAAACGAGTTCGAAAAGCAGCTTTGGAAATATCCTCTTCTTTAACTCTGAGCTGATGATATCCAGATCGAAGATCGATCTTGGAGAATATAGTGGTTCCCTTCATTTGATGAAATGGATCATCAATGTGAGGCATGTTGGGTTGTGTTATATTCTTTCCACATAGTTAAGAGGGGGTTTGAGGGGTACCCGTAACTCCACTTTATGGGGTCCGGGGCACCGCCCCGGAAAAATTTGGTTTTGGACCCTATGTTAGGTTGGGTGGACCCACCTATGGTTTTGTGCATGATTTTCGCACATGTTTTTTTGGACGCGATGGTTTTTGGTCCATGGTTTTGGACGCGATGGTTTTCAGTCCATGGTATTGGATGCTTCGGC
>APFE031230261.1:282931-311185 GCA_000404065.3 Pinus taeda
TCAAGCTGGTAGTCCCGGTTTTGGGATCCAGTGGGAAATCTCTATGTATATGTGTTTTATGTGTTATGCTCTCACATTTTTATTTTTCTTGTGATTTAGAATTCGTATGCAGGTAATTTATATATGGGGTTAAAACCTACAAGGCAAAGGATATTGATTTCTAATAGTTATTCGATTCAATTGCCTGTAGTCAAAACAGAGCCAAAGGGATCCATCCTTCTTCTTTACAAATATCACTGGAGCTCCCCAAGGTGAAACACTAGGTCTAATCATACCCCTATCCAATAACTCTTGAAGTTGTAATTGCAACTCACGAAGTTCAACAATAGACATTCAGTAGGGAGCTTTGGATATAGGTCCAGTACCATGCTTTAGCTCTATGGAGAAGTCAATCTCTCACTTTGGAGGTAAACCAGGCAACTCCTCTAGAAAGACATAGGAGAATTCTGAAAGGAAATGATATTATTCAAAGGATGAAAGCTCTCCCTCATTTAAAGTCATTACAACATACATTTGACATATTTTCCTAAGAATTCTCTTCATATGCAAGAATGAGATAAGTCTTAAAGAAATATTTCTGCTTCCCCATGGATAACCATAGATTGGCCCTCATCACTCAAAAAATGAAGGGTTTTGCTTCAACAACTAAGCACAACCTAGTGGGATTCAAGCCAGTCCATCCCAATTATCACATCATAGTGACCAAGTGGCATCACATAAAGATTCACATTTGTGACACACACTCCCAAGTCTAAAGGGCACTCTCGCACTAAGTGTTCAACCTTTGAGATTGCCTCGAGGCCATCTGAACATGATCGAAACCATTTTTCTCTATCACCACCAATTTACATTTCAATCAAGCATTAGGAGAAATAAAACTTTCATTTGTGCCAGGATTAATCAAAATAGTAACAACCATACCATTTATCTTACCTGATGCTTCAAGCACTGTAGACTGATGCTCGACCTGGAGATTTTTCACAAGTGCATGAATCCTATGGGCTCTGTCCATATCTCTAACAATGGAATTTTCCTTCTCTAATTGGGCTTCAGTCTTCTTTTCAGGGCAATCTCGCTCATAATGAGGTCCTCCACAATTCCAACATCCATTAGTGGGAGTAGTTTTCATAAATTTGACCCGTATATTAGGTGATTGTTGAGTGCGAGCATTACTTTGTTGAAGATGTTGCCTTGGGTTATTTCTTTGGTTCTTAAAAGTATGATTCTTTTGAAATCCATGATGATGTGAGCCACCTGAATTATGTCTTACATATTGGCCTCCCCTTCGAGGAGGTTTCCCATGGAATGATAGATTTGGGGTTTTATCCCCCCCTTTGTTCCCCAATAATTCTTCCTCGGATATAATTGTTTTTTTCACTACCTCATGCAATGTAGTAGGCCTCAAAATGCGCATCTTTTCCTTTATAATAGGATTCAATCCATACAAAAAACTTGTTTACCTTGAGGGCTTTAGTATTTAGATGGGTATCATATCTAAGCAGATCCATGAATTGTGCTTCATATTCAAGGCTTTTCTTAGTTCCTTGCTTAAGATAATGGAACTCATTCAATTTCCTCTCCAAGTATTCAACAGAAAGGTACTTTTCTCAAAATTCCTCTTCAAATCGTTCCCATGTCAAGGTAGACATGGAGTATCCCAATTGAGATTCTAAGTTCCTCCACCATAATAGTGCACTCTTCTTAAGTTGGTATATAGCCAACTTTTCCTTTTGGTTGTTAGAATAATTTCGCAACTCAAAACATAGGCACATGTTTTCCAACCAAGCTTCTGCTACCTCCCCTTTTGTGGTACCCTTAAAGATAAGAAGCTTAACTTTTTCCAACTCTCTATGTACATCTCCATCAGATGGTATTTCTTGCCTCTGTAATTGAGATGAAGAACCAGGCACTGAAGGATTTCCCCCAACACTACTAATCAAGACTTCAATCATCTTTTGGAAAGATAACATCATATCCCTTACTTCCCTGATGGATATTTGCTCAGATTCTTTATCTTGGGGAGGTGGAGATGAGACTTCCTTCCTCCTCCTTGATGTTCTCTCCATGATTACTTAACCTGACAAAGGAAAAAATTAGGTAAGTAAATAAATATCAGCAGGAAATCCCTAGGTCCTAGAGTTTTAACCTGCTCTGATACCATATGTAAGGTCCCACCTTACCAACCATCAGTATTATACTAAGGTTGACTCAAAATGCGATTTAAGTTTAAGTTTTTAAGACGTAAAATTTAATGCAAGGTTATATATCTATATTTTTATTTTTATTGGTATTCTTTACACTACATACTAATTTCTACTAACTAACTAAGCCATGGTAATATTAAACTTCTCATTAAGGCTACAGGGCCATGGTTCCTCAAGATCCAAAACTTACAACCATAAGTCTTAAAATCACATTTAAATGATAGAGTCTTTAGTGGGATAAATAATATCAATATTTACAAACCACAATTTCCAATAAGCTAATTGTTCATTCTATTGCAATTAAGAATGTTTAAGAGTGACTAATTTTATTTTGTTCTAGATAAGATGCATATGAATTCTTTGGTAAAACAAAGATAAGAAAACAAGATAATTCAACTTCTAAAGGAGTGGTTTCCAATTATTATGAATTCATATGTGAGCTCACAATTACAACATTTCACCTAACCAATTTTCCTTCCATGGATTTTTACTTCAATGGAATCATCATGCTTATTCTTTGAGATATCTCCAAAAACACCTTGGTTGCAAATCCTAAATTTACTTAGTCATTTTTATAGACAATTCATGGATGTAATTAGCTACAACCATTGAAGCATTATGTCAAACAATATGCAAGCATGAAATGTACAACCATTGAGGCATTTTGTCAAACACTTACAACCATAACCCTTAAGGCGATTTCACCAAAATTAACTAACACGAATCTAAGATTACATAATTTCTTTTTTCTTTGTCAATAATGCCAAGAAGTGAACCTAATACATAAGTAGAACTGTCATCCATCTTGATTGCTGCATGTACAAAAATTTAGGCACATAATGACTATAAATATTTAAGAATTTTTACAAATGGCTCACAGTGATGTAGCTACAGCCATTGGGAATTTTGAACAATGGTTAAAAGTCACAAAACAAGTTTCTAACTATTAAGCTATCAAACAAGCAGTCACAAGTTTATTAAACTATCAATGTATTAACCATTGATACTTTAAAATAATAATTCCAAGTTTATATAATAGACTGATTTCATAAAAAGAGATTACCAGGTAAACCACAGCTACAAAAAAAAAGTAGCACAAAAAACCACCAGGCAGCAGTAGCAAATATTTAAAATAGAGAATATTACAGAACCGGATTCTGAAACTTTGTTTTTTGAAATCAAAGTTGGGGCGACATGGTCATAAGGTACAAATACCCCCTGAAGTTAAAATAAATCGAAACAGAAATGCCCAGAAATGCGATTATTTAAAACCACAACCAAAAACAAATTCATACTATCTCATTTATCCCTTTTGTCAAACATATACTCTGAAAACTTATATACAGCTGTAAAAAGAGAAGGAAAACCCAAATTTGTGCTATTAACATGTTTTCATAAAACTCATTGCAGCTTGAATGCTTCAGCCATTAAGACATGATGTAAATCAACTTGCAATGAAACTGTGTAAAAACAAAAAACAAAAAAACAAAAAAAAAAAAAAAACTTACATAAAATAAACTACAGTTATTGCAAAATTCCTTCAACATTTATTGTGTAGCATTTGATATAAATCTAAGTTTTAGTCAACAACTAGATAAGCAAAACCATGTAATGAACTATAAAAAGAAACACAATATAATGTTCTCAACATACCTGGTAGTGAATTTATACAACTCAAAAAATGGGAGTATGATCCAGCTCCAATGAGAGTATGCTCTAGCTCCAATATACTTACCAACTCATTGTGAACCACTCGGTTTTCCTCCCAACAATATTTAGGAAGAAATTCTCCCCCTGGAACCCCCAAGCTGCAAAAGCTCACAAGCAGTACCAAAAGACAACAGTAGAGAGATTTGCAAGGCAAACTAAGGAAGCAAATTTTCGCTTCCTCTCAATACCACTCAGGTCAACCTCAATAGCTAGAGATCTTAGGATTTTAACAATAATTTCAAATTTATTATGGAAGCAATTGGCTACTATCCATATCTCTCCCTCTCACTATTTTCCTCAAGTCTCTTCCACTCTTGGCCTCCCAATCCCCAAGTGAGAATACATGATACTCATATATAGGAGGACCAACCAATTCTTGTCATAAAGGAGAAGTAATGTGCATGCATTGGATTCCATTTAGAGTGTAACTTATGCCATTAAGGAGAGGTATGCATGCATTAGTTAAGGAGAGTGCAACATATGCATTAAAGAGAGCGTAAGAGGAATATTTTATGACATATTTTTAATGAGTGAAAAGGAATATGCCATTCTTTGATGAATGTATAAAATAGAGTATAATGAATTATTTAAGAGAGAGAGAGAGAGAGAGAGAGTTACATAGAGCCATGAGAGTTATGAAGGAGATGTGTGAATTGATTGAGGAGATAAAATTGACTTGTAATTCCTTTTTAATAATAATATCATAGTCTCGTAAAAGATAATAATATTATTAATAATATTGAAGATTCAGTCATGATTGAACTATTAGGATTGATTAATGATAAGTTAATTTGTTGTTCTTCAACTCTGCTTGATTATCAATATATGTAAAGTGATTTACTATTTTTGGAAAGTCGTGCTTGAGATGCATGACATGACTTTCTATTTTTAGAAAGTCATTCCAGAATTGTGAAAATGAAATTCTATTTAAGGAAATTCATCCATGAGTGGTATTTTTATTCTAAGAATAGGGATTCCACACCCCTATTTCATGCATCTCCATGCCTTAGCAGATTGAGGACTCCCTGCCCTGATCTACTCCAAAGATCCAAGCTTCCACAACTTGATCTTTTTAAATATTGAGGACTCCGCACCCTAAATATACAAGACTCCACGTCTTTATCTTTCTTGGATTTAGGACTCCACGCCCTAATTTCCATGCCCTCCCATCTAGTGTGTTTTGAAACTTTGTGTTTCTCCTTATTGTACTGATTGTTAGCTTTTACCCATCTGATTGTTCATTGGTAAGGCCTTGTTTAAAGACCTGCACACATTACAATCTCATAGATCAAAGGAATCAAATAACATTTTACCCAGAATGGTGCATGGCTTCCATAGTCATTCATAATTGAACATCCTTGTTGGAAAATGACCAAGTACCCTACCACATCCTTCTTAGTATGATATTAGACATATATAATCACACAAATCATGTATCATCCATAAATCATAATTAACCATTTATTTTGCATAACCATGAGAATCCATGGGTATATGTGTCTCAATATTGGATCACCATCCATGTCATACACCTGCTTCATAAATCAGATACAAACAGAAAAAACATATGTATAACATTATACTTAACCAAAACCATCTAATACAGATAATCAATGATGCCACATATAATAGGAAATATAACTATATAAAACATTATTCCCCAATCCAATGATCAATCTGTCATACATAAACATAAAAGGAAATATAACTATGTATGTAAAACATTATTCCCCAATCAAGTGATCAACCTATCATATATATAACCCTTGATAGGTGTGACAAAACTATACTAGAAAAATAGGACATTACATTGCTTCAACACAGGGGGTAAAACCACCTAGTCTGGACCTTAAGACAACTCCTTTTCCGTTTAGGTAGTGACTCTGACTGGGGATGGTGGGACTAGTTTCCCAATGAAAGGTTATTGAATGGATGTGTAACGCTTATAGTGAATTGAAATAGATGGATTTGTAGTAATGAATTAAATGGAAAATATATGAATTAATATATTCTATAACTCAGGGTTGTTTAACTTTTTTCTAGATGCGATCTATAATGATTTTCCTTAGTAAAAGACAATATAGATTGCTCAAACACCAATGGAAATGAAACTATTTCAAGACAATTAGTTTGATTAAATAGTTAATCAAAATAATGTGTAAACTCATATCACATTTATAATATCAAATCAAATTGCTTAGCATGTATAAAATTATCAATGGCAGCATGATCAGTAGTGAATACATGTAACACTATTCTTTAAATATCAAGTAATAAGCAAGCTAAAAAGATAAATTTACTATTTACTTATGAAAAAAACAGAGATATAATGATAGAAATACCAGATGCACTTCACTCATCTCATAAAAGAAATAGCATCAGTTTAGTCCTTCTCACAAATATGATTTCGGAAGTACATTAGTGCAACTTCTCAAAATTCTTTATGAAAATTCGAAAAACAATGTTCTAGCCATTCTATTGAGAAAAGTATGAAAGTTCAATAGTGTGGGCTCTCTAGCCTTTCTTCATAAATTTTAGGACCCTTGTTTCATACAAAAAGTAATCTTAAATAGAATAAAAGAAAATTGATCTATTGTGCAGAGCGTTGAGGGAATTTAAACAAATTCCTTCAACAATTCTTAAAGGAAAACAATTTTTGGTAGTAATTTCTGAAAATGGTTTGTTGTCATCATTAGCTTTGTTTGTTCCATCGAATTGTCTGGATGTTTGTCTATCTATTTGAATTGATCTGCCACTTATCATCACAACTGTTCTCCTCTGTCATGAACCCAAACACAGAAAACAGGAATCGATAAGATAAACATAAATGAGATGATAAGCGAATTTTATTTGAAACAAATCACGTTTTGCAAGAAATCAGGAAAAAAGTATAGCGCAATAAATCTTGACACAGACATCATGGAGAGGAATGCAGAGTGAGGAGGTGGACTTTACATCTTGTTGCAATAAGAAATCAGAGTTTGGGGCAAATCATAAAATAATTGCAATCAGATTAGACTCAGGGGTAGAACTCAGAAAAATCACAATCGATTTAGACCGGGAGTATTTCATACAAGATCCCAAAGGGGCCTTTTCAAATAAAATCAGAATGGGCAAGAGACGGTGAAACAAAAATCTTTTGTTATTTGTAATAGCCACAAACACGAGGTTTTACAAATTACAGTGTATAATCCTATCGGGTCCGGGGCTTATCGCATATTGCAATACACAAGATTTATTGCAATCACAAATTAGAGTTGCAGACTATAAGAAGTGGACCAAATACTTGTGATTTACGATATGTGGGATGACGCCAAGGATGATGTCATGGTGACATGGTAGATGACATGGAAGATGGCATGGCGATGACGTGAATCTTACGTCATTGATGATGTCATATCGCAATCAATCATGAAATCTCATATCACAATCACACTTGGTATAAGGCTTAACTCTTTGGAACTTTTCAATTGCGCAGACGTGATATTTTATTGAATTATAGTGTATAATCCCGTCAGGTCCGGGCCTTATCGCATATTGCAATCGGGACAGGGAGCAGAGTATGGATTTAAGCTTTTTGGAACCCTTTGCGATAGTCATGGACACGGGAAATTTATGAATTGCAATGGATAATCCTGTGGAGTCTAGGCTTAATCGCATATCACAAAAGGGTAGGGGCAGAGTGCCTGGACTAATGAAATTTGTGATGACATGTGGATGCGGGATTTTATATATTGCTGTTGATTTTCCCATCCAGTCTGGGGCTGATCACATATTGAAAATCAATGAAGGTAATGGGGAAGGACTCTTTCGTAACTACGATAGCTCAGGACGTGGGGGATTTATGGAATGGTTTGTATAATCCCGTTAGGTCCTGTCTAATCGCAATCGCAATAGGCAAGAGGCAGGACTTAAGATTTTGTGGCTTATTGCGATATCCACGGATGCAGGGAATGTATGAATTGTTTTGATTTTGCCGTCACGTCCAGGCTGAAATCAAAATCATAATAGAGGATGTGGAGGAGTGTTTCCCTTAGAACTTTGTTTATTTGAGATGCAGGGGAGTCTTAGCCTTTAGAAATTTTTTATTATTTTGATTTTTTGTTTAAATAACTCATGTTTTAATACTTAAGGCTTTAATTAAATAACCTAAGTGTGGTATGGGTCTTGGGGGCTATTTAAATTTTGGTTTTTTATAATCAAGGTTTAATATTTTGGTTTTAATTTAAAAACTTAAGTATTAAACTTTGATTATAGGATTTTCTTTATTTATTTTTTCTAAAACTAAAGGGTCCCTATTTTAATATAATAAATTTCATAGGAAATTTATAACATATTAAAATGGGGTTTGTTGAACAATACAACAATTGGCGATTCACTTGAAGAAAGCGATCTCCGATAAATGAAAATTTCCAAAAATTCAGTAAAAATGATCTAAGAAGTGAAAACTATTTTTCGAAACATTTAGATAAATAAGATTACTCTGACTATAAAACTAATTAAATTGCAATCTCTTTTGAAAAGATTTTGTGAATGAAAAACACCTATTTACTTATATCAGTCATTAATCAATTTATAAAAATAAAGTAGGGGTCTTTTACAACTTAGCTTAAAATGTACTTTTTTGTCACAGGTAGAGCCACTGCTGCTAACGAGCATTCATAGCCTCGACAAGGTTACCTTTCAACCAATAACAATCCAGTATCACATCCATTTAATAGTGCAATAATTAGAGGTAGTTTTTTTTTTTTTACTAAAAAGCCATTGTCCTAGTTTTGTGGCCAGATAACAACAATGACATTCACTAGTAACAATCAAATTGATTAATGTGGTAATGTCAGTTTAATTGGTTCCCTATGAACATGGTAAGTAGGCTCGTGATGAGGCCTCTTATATTTTTAGATTTATTATATTTTAGAATTACACTCTAAAAAAATCCCTTTTTAATGTGTTAGCACCTAAATTCGCCTTAGGCTGAAGGAAGGCAAAATTCAGGGTAACCAAAAACCAAGCTCATTCTGGTAGCTAGCCCTACCAGAACAGGAGAGGGATCTCTCCGAGTCACACTCAGTGAGTAGATAAACGAAATGGCCTGAGATGACTTACAACAAAATATTTATGTTAGGCTAGTAAGTGAATATGGATACAAGAATTGATTTTTATGAATGACTGTGTTTCTGGGATGGTATGGGACCAATGGACCTCAATGAACAGAGAACTTAATACAAAGGCACAGATTACTTCAAGAGGCAAGATAGGTGGAAAGCCTAGCAATTTAGTTTAAGATAGCATGGAATGGAGAGATTGATTCCAAAATCCGAAATATGCATAACACAACTGCGACTGAGCAGGTAAGTGCCTAAACCTATTCCTCAATTACATGAATCATATTTCAAGGCTGCATGACTATGGGAATGGTTACAATTGAATGGAATCGGTGGCCAGTTAATTGGCAACCCTCGTTCAGTTACACATCCTCGTGGAATTCAAATGAGCCGCGTCAAATTCAAAACTATTGATCAAATACGTAGCCAGCACGTGTGGTATGTCCATTCAGGGGAAAACATTTGGGACTGGTAGTGGTGGCAGCGGATAACGGGAGTAAGGGAGGTGATGGCGGTCATTTAGCATGCAGAAACATTATGACCGTGACGTAGGACCAATGTTCCAGATGGGGATAACATACCCATCCGGCCACCTCATCTCCTCACCATGAATCACGCCAGCAGTTAAATGACAGCTCAGTTGAGGCCTTCGCCACCCTTTGTTCACTTTGCATTCACGATGTTCTCAACTGGAGTACACATCGACCACTTCCAGAGCAGCTAACCAGTCATCCTCTGCCAGTTCTCTGCCATTTTTTTAAAACCCTCTCGCCTATCGAGCTCTACAGGAGCATTGTTTCATTCTACAGGAGCTGGGAGATTTCTACAGGAAGGTTTCCACAGGAAAGGCAGAGAACAGCTCTACAAAAGGAAAACCCAGGATTATCGTCGAAATTCAAGCTCAAAACAAGGTAGGCTCAGGAAAACCTCTCTGCATATGACTTGTTTGAGTAAGATGGTGAATTAAACACGGCATTAGATTGAAACAGAGAGTGAGTTTGCCTACATACTGATAAAAAAAAAAAAAAAGTGAAAGTCTGCCTGTATATTTTCCCTGAGTCTACACCATTTATGTTTTCTTCTCTGCATCCGAAATCTCCTCATCCTTTTTCAAATTCTCCTATAAGGAGGGTACATGCAACAGTAGAGGCTAGCCTGTGTGTGAAAAGAAGAAACGAATTTGCATATCTATCTACTTGCTAAAAAAAGAACCTGTGTCCTTATCCTCTGTTCTGTAAAAAAAAAAATCTTTTCTTTTCAAAAACAGAAAGCCAAATTTGCGGTAATAGTAGTTTGAAATAAGGGAAATATTGCAATTCGATGTTGTGAGAAGGAGCACACAGAAATTCCTCCTACAATTCAGAAAAAGAAACAAAATTCAGTTGTCCCTCTGTCTCTGATTTTCTTTGAAATTGTTGTTTTTCTCCTCACCTAAGCACTTCAAATACCAACCAACACCATGCCAGGAGGTTTTATGAGGAAGGAGCCCTTGGACTCTAACCAATTACATGAGCACTCTGAGGTGGTGGCCCTTTTCACCATGGCAAATTGGATGATCTTCTTCGATAGAATACATGGATATGATGATGAGGTAACTGAAGAATTTCTGATGGCCCTGGAACCCCATTCAAAAACTCATGCCACAGTCAGCTTTAGGGGTCTGTCCCTAGAACTCACCCCTGATTTTATCAATCAAATTATAGGCCTTTCTCCTAGGATCCCCTGGAGTAAGAAGGAAAACTCACTGGGACAAGTGGTCGAGAAGACATTTTTTCAACTGGGGGAGGATCCTGTAGAGGATAAAAATGGGGTCAGGAGGACAAGCTTTCCTCCTCCATGGGATGAAGTTAGTTACCAAATAATGAAGTATACCACTTGTGAGGGAAGGTTCAACATTGTGTATGGTTATCACTTCAAGTTACTACATGAATTGAGGTATGGGATGGACCTACCTCTAGTTAAAAAGCTAAATCTCTCATATTTCCTCCTCTAGTCTCTAATAGAATGTAGTACCAAGCTAAATGTAAGAATCCCGGACCAGTTGGCCCACCATGGGCTCATCAAACTATTGGTAGAATATGCCTTACATACCTATACCATTCCCATAGCTTGGGACATTTTCATAAATATGTCCAGAGATGATGAATCAAAACTTTGGCTGAGGATATCAGCTCATCTGGCAGTCAGGAAGAGGAAGAGGAAATTTAGGAAGAAGGGCATGAAGAGACACCACATATGCAGATAGTGGAAGAGTAGGAAACAGAGGAGGAATAGGAAACAGAAGAGAAACTTGAAAAACCCACAGCAGAAAAGAAGACCACTCCAAAGACAAAAAAAAGGAAAAGAACAGGAAGTGAGAAGAAAAAGCCTAAGAAAGTCAAAAAGGGGACTGCCACAAGCAAGACAGGAACCCAGAAAGAAAAAGAGAAGCCATTTCCAGAAACAGCAAAAACACAAACAGAAACAGCAAGCATGGAAAAGACAACAGAAGATGAAGGGGAGCAACAACAGGAAGAAACATCCCCTGAGACATTGGCAAAAGAAGCAGCAGTTGTGCTGGCTGCATTAAGCACTCCAACAAAACAGAAAGGAAAAAAGAAAAGGGAAACATCAATGTATTTTAAAGCTAGAAGGAGCACCAGGATAAAGGTGGGAAAGCCCTAGCCTCCACCAAAGGAACCTATCATAATCACAAATGCACCTACTAAGAAGGAGGAATCCCCCTCCAAAATATCTATCACTTATGAGAAAGGAAGTCCCAAAACTTCCACCTGGAAGGAGAAAATCAGACTGATGGACACCAAAACAATTCCACAGGAAGCTAAGGCTTCTCTACAGGAAACGTTGTCCAAGCAAAAGGAGACTAAAAAATTAGAAGAGGAGGCAGTGAAACAGTCACAAGAAGAGGACAAGACTGAGGATATACCTGAACCAAGCCCTCAACCTAGTTTAGGCTCATATTACAACTTGTTAGAAGGTGGGAAGATCATCCCACAGAAGTTTGTTGTACCACTTTTCTTTGCATTAGAACAAGAAAGGGTTAGGACTCACACTTGGATGAGAATTGCTAAATCCAAGGGGGTTGCAGACATAGGCCACCTGGAAGAATAGCTGAAAGAATTAAGAAGAGAGTTGGCAATGGTGAGACACACTGAGAGCAGTAAAAGAGCCTAGCTATAGGAGGAAAATACACTATTGAAAAAGTAGCCACAGTAGCAACAAAATCAACAGGCAGACATGACACAAATTTCTGAAGAGAAGCAACTATAGGAAGATCCCCTAGCATGTCAGGAAATAGCACAGGAACAGTAGCCAAGGGAAGAGACACAGCCTGATATGGAAATATTGATAAAGCAGCAGCAAGAGAGGGAGTCTCAGGTAGCAGCTGAAATCTTGATGCTGAAACAGTAGTTGTAGGAAAGAGAAGCCCAGATGGCCTACATGGCTAGCTGGGCAATGGAAGCCTTGCAATGTAGACAACCAACCAGATCTTATGCATTGTACCTTAAAGACCAATAACTTCAATTTCAAATCAAAACATTGGCCCAAAGGGGCACAATCCCTTTCCAACATTATGGTCAATTTATGCATCTGTGTGACACTAGTTCAGCTGAGGACAAGGCCAAATTAGCAGAGTTTTATTTACATAATCTAGCACTCCCTGATATGAACTTTTGGGACCCCAATGCTACATTGGGAGATGTACAATTCATGGCTATGGCTTCCTGGATGAGCCATGAGGAAAAAAGGGCAGTGGAAGTTCAACAAATCATGGCCAAAGAACTGAATGAGCCCCTGCTAATCAGGGCAGAACCAGAAGACCCCTCAACTCTAGTATATGCTCATCAACACCTTGCCAAACCCTCAAGTTCTCCCAGGGTATGTCGAAAGGCAAGCGCAAGACATCGCCCATTTTGAGGACATGGAAAGATTATTTGGTGATGATTGTCTTCGTGCTTGTATGAGGAGATGGAATACACTATCCTATAGCTTGAATATCATGGAGTATCACTCCCCAACCAGAATGAGGGAGGTTTTGGTAAGAGTGCCCCTTTATAAACAATCAATGCAAAACCTAAAGGCCAACTGGATTGGCCTAAATTTTAGTCCTCCACTACACTTAGGACTACTGGAAGGGGTCAAGGAAGAACACAGGCAATGGGAGGAAGTAGACAGAAAGGCATGTTTTCATGACAGGGAAGAGGACATCACGTCAGAAGCATGGGATGTCAGGGAAGCAGTTAAGGCCATCAAAGATGAAGAGCTGGATTAGTTGCTCAGAGGATGAGCAACCCATTCAGCAGGGGCGTGACGATGAACCCCAGAAATGGGTAACTATATTGGCTCATTTTTCCTATTATTCTCATTTAATCCACCATTCTCCATAGTTTTATGCATGCTTTTGAATATATTTATGTTAATTGAGTGAATGGGGATAGTCATTTTACCACGAAGTCTAATACATGCTTATTGCAGATTTTTAGACATTTTTGGACCAAGATCAGGCATTTATGAGCAGATTAGCAGCCAAATTTGAAGAAACAAGGCTGAGTATTTATAGGAGGGGTGTCTCCTACACTAAATGACCCCTTCCTTGAGTTCTCCACCAATAGCTCGAAGTTCAACAGCCCACCAAAGATGATTTCAAGGGGCAACCGAGTAGGTCTAACGAAGTGGTTGTTATCATCAAGTGTTGGCAGTCGAGTTCCTAAACTTTAGGAGGACTGTTGGGGTCCTCAATTTGTATAAATAAGAAGGCCTCGGGCCTCAATAGTTTAGCTATTGAACATTTAATTTTTGCAATTTAGTGTAGCTCTGCATTTAGCTCATTTTTGAGCTCTTTCTGTAAACAGTTTTGTGACATGACTATTATTTTTTGATCAATGAAGATGAATTTAGCCTTGAACCAGAACTGATATTTCTAAGGGGGTTGTAGCTCTTGGGGTTGGGCCCAACCCAAGTGCCCAGTACCTCCTTCTTGTATTTATATGTGTTTTTCTTGCATTCTTGAAATAATTTTTGTTATTTAGATTAAATCTTGCTTTATTACTTAGGTTGTTTTTATTATTAGAATAGTTGTTCTTGCTTCGGGTTGACTAGTTAGTTTGCTGCAATAATAGAAAAGATCCACAAAAAGGCTACCAAGTAGGCTTTGAGCTCCTTTCTCCCTCCTTGGGACCATGAATTGAGACCAAAGTACTCTTGCTGCCACCAAAACACTATTTTTGCTTTCCAATGCAATTGCTAGTGTTAGATTTCGAGTTGGAAAAGTTGATATCAGTTGTGTTTTCGTGCTTAGATCTATTCTTGCTCAGTTTCCATAGTTTTCTTGCATAACTTCCTATCCATCAAGTTCTGTTCAGCACTTTTCTATTTTCTAGGTCAAAAATAAGTAAAACTCTATTTTCATAGTTTTTGCTTGGGTAAGTTTTGAAAAGAAGTGTGCAGAGCACCTATAAGACACTCCAGCCTATCCTTCCTCCATCATACAACCTTCTCCAGTCTCCTTCTCAAGGTTTTCTTCACTCATTTGCCACACTTTCTCAAATAGCTCTAATTTCTACGTTTTTGTCCAAAATCGCTATCTTATCCTTTGAACCAAACCAACAATCACCTTCAAGTTTGATCTTCGTTGACAGAGTCCTAGACCCTTTAACACCCTCATCCAACCTTCATTTTGCTTTTTCCACCATTTTCCCTCCTTCAAACCTTCAAAAATCACTTTCAGCCTGCTCCTGTAGAACTTCCTATAGATCCCCTGCAGACTTCCTGTAGAAGTTCATGCGAGCAATTTTTCAAGATCTAATCACCATGGAATTCTCCAGAAAGATGCTAGGGACTCCTTAGGTCCTCTCCACACCTTACTCATCATCTGCAACAGCCAAATCCATCTCCTTTCATCGCCAAACATCTGCACAGTCAAATAAGTTAAAGCACAACCATAATAATTCTACATAAAATTGCTCAAAAGTACAAAAAGATGGTTCTTCCACATTTTCCTTCAGAAGTAGCTTAAGTACATGCATTTTATCTTAACAGTAGTCCATGGCATCCATTTCCGTTCATCTCTTTTTCTTGCAAAGGTAGGGTTAATGGGTAAAACTAGGGTTTGCTATGGTTTGCATTTCCTTTCAGCTTCCATCTTCTTTCTGCAAGTAGATATCCTCTTTTGAGTTAGCTTTCTTCCATCACAATTAAAAGCTTCTTCTGAGAACTCATAGAAGTTGGCTTGAGCTCCTAGCGAACTTGTGCCAGCCAATCAAGTGACAACCTGCAATAAGAGCTAGTACTTGTGCATACAGCACCGTCGCTTCCAAGTTTGTTACGAACTACCGGGTTGATAAAAGTAAAGAAGGGAGTCCCAGGAGTTGTAGCATCATTGCTGCAATACTGGAGCCCACCACTCACCAGGGACCAAGTTCAATGAAAGTTTCCTCATCTTATTGAGGAACTCAATGCAATCGGGACCATTGCTTCCTAAGGGGGAGGAATGATCCATGTGGATATTGGTGGCCACCCACCAAGTCCACTTGGACCCCCACCATGGTTTCTTTCAGATTTTCAGTTTCCTTAATTATAGCACAATTTACTAGTTTTAGCAGTTTTTCGGGTCCTGAACTTTTGGAGCTGTTTTGAGGCCCTAAACGACGTTTTTTGGGAAATCTGGAAGCAACATGGGTCCCAAAATTGTAGTTCTCGGATAGATCTTTCTAACAAGATATTGTACGCGTCAAATGGAGATAGTATGTCAAAGTTATGACCCGAGGAAGTTGATGTACAAATTTACCCAAACGGGGCCCACAGTTTGGCGTTTCATCTTCTAGGTTAGGTTTTTGTATGTTTAGGGTTTTCCATTATTTCTCAACAATAAATAGGCCTTCGAGCCTCATTGGAACACAGTTGAGAGGCATGTAGCCACCACATCTCTTCTCAGAGATAAGCTACCATCGCCCTCGCTATTTATTTCCATTTTCTATTTGTAAGCATATCTCAGTGGTTTACATTAATGAAATGAAGTATTATTTCTGCTGCATCTTTGTGTTTATGGTTATCTATGTAAATTGTTGCGTTCTTGTTTAAATCCAGATCATTTCTACAAGTAGAGCAATTGATTTTTTTTCTTTTAGTTAGTGTCCACCTTTATTTTTCATGCAATTCCCTTCCTTGAGCTAGCTAAAAGAGTGGTCTTTGTATGCACTGATTTGGTCCATTGCTTGAAGGTGGCATGAGTAGAACTTGACCAACTGTGCATAGATCACTATCACCTCCTAAGTTGTACAAACCCTAGTTTGATAATTAAATTTGGTAGCCTTGGGAGTCTCAACAATCTTGTTGTGATATTGGGGCTCATCAGATGGGTTGCGTAATTGTGTAAAATGTTTGTTTCTCCTGTACTTCCCATTCGAAGTTAGACTTATTTTTCACTAAGTCTTGAAGTGATCTGACAATTTCTGAAAATTTGGGGATAAACTGCCTAACGAAATTGATCTTTCCTAGGAAGGACTGCATAGCCTTTTTAGAAGTGGGTGGGGAAAAACTATCAATGGATTGAGTTCTTTTAGGATCAATCATTATCTCCTTTTTCAAAGAAATACATCTAAGTAGTTTTCCCTTAGTTACAACAAAAATAAACTTCTTTGGGTTTAGAGAAATACCAAAAATTTTGCACATTTGGAATACATTTCTGAAGTGTGTTATGTGGTAAAAACTCCTTTTGGAATAAATAGTGACATCGTCTAAATAGATAACTACAAATTCATTAAAAAACCAAGAAAGGCAATATCCATATCCCGGTGGAAGGTTGCCCCAACATTGATCAAACCGAAGGGAATCTTCCTATAAGCAAAGGTTCCCCATGGAGTTCTGAACGTGGTTTTCAATTGGTTGGTAATAGATACCATAACTTGGTCGTAGCCCAAAACAATGTCTAGAAGGGGCATCACTTCAAAGCCAAAAACCCATTGTAGGATCTACTCCATGGGAGGAACTGGATAATTTTCCATATCATAAGCTTTCTTTAAATTTATAGAGTCAACACAGACATGAATGTCCCCATTCTTTTCCCTAATTGGCACTAGGTTTGCAACCCATTGTGTGTGGCGGATAGGGAAAATTATTTTGGCTTCCAAAATCTTGTTAAGTTCACTTTTAACTGTGAGGTCGAGGATGGGATTCATCTTCCTAAATTTTGTTGGAAGGTTTTACTTTATGGTTTTATGGGGATTGTATGTTACATAAAATTAGGTTCAAAGGTCCTGAGATCATTGTATGCCAAGGGAATATGTCCTTGTATTCCTTGAACAAACGGATGAAATATTTCCTTTCTTTAGGGGTACGATTCGTTCCCAAGTTTATGTTCTGCGGATTTGTTTCAGTCCCCAAATTTATGACTTCATACTGCATGGAAGAGCTATTAGTTTTTCAGTTAAAAACTCTTTTAAATTTATCTTTTAAGTCATAAAATTTCTCTAGCCTTACAACAAGTTTAGTGGTATAATTTACCAGTTCGAATAGTTTGTCCATTGAACATTTAGTAGGCACTTGTGAGAAATTGTGGAGATTCTCCTCATGAGTATTTTCATCAATCACAACATCCTGAAAGCTACCTGTTGAGTGAACGAAATAAATTATCTACTAATCATCATTAAAAACACACTAATTAGTGATACTGTTTGGAATAAACGGTCTAAAAAGCAATTCAACAGAAAAAGAATCGGGTAGAAAACCTTTAGCAAGAATTATTCTAGATGTTATATTAGTTAATAAATTAGCTTCTTGGTTGAGATATCTAGAAATAGAAGTAATATTAAAAGCTGAAAATTAGAAATTAGATCCCATACCTCAACTTGATAACTCCTTAAGTGTGTCAAAACACAATGTATAACATTGCGCACCTGCTTAACAATAATTTATGAATTTCCATAGACCCTTAAGCATTCAATTCCAAGGTCAATAACCTTTTTAAGTCCCTAGATAAGTGCCTCATATTCGGCAATATTATTAGCGCATTCAAATTACAATCTACAAGAAATAAAAAATGTATTACCTTTTGGATCAAGAAGCAAAAAACCAACACTAGAACCCATGTTTATCTTAGATCCATCAAAATATAGTGACTGGAGTTCGTTTTTTGAATTACTTTCAAAAATATTGGCATCAAGTAATTTATTATGAGTTCTTACCAATTTATTGGTTGTCATAAGTTGAAATTGTTGTTGTAAATTTGTGAAAGAAGAAGTTTCAACAACAAAATTTCCAGAAAATGAATCAATAGCTAAGGAATCATTAAAGATGGTTGGTTCATTAGGACCATCAATATTAGAAACAACGTGTTTCATGTAGTGTTCCTATTCCTTGTTCCATGTTTAGGATCACCTTTCCAAGGTAACCATAAATGAGTCAAATATGTGTGCAAGTATCCTTTTAAGTGTTGCATCCAACCTCGGTTCAAGAACAAGCCATAACCTTTGGTATGACTGCAACTACTATATCAAATATTCGATGAACTTTGTGATAATAATATAATATAATCAAAACATCAGTTAATTCTCCTACCACCTTGACATTGGTTATGTCAAGCTTCACAATATTTACCTCAGAAAGCTTCATTTGGGCAATGATTTTCTGCATATTGAGAGAGGCATGACATTGGAGGAAGCTCTAGAGTCAATCATGCAATTATGGACATTCTAGTTAAAATTTTCAAAAAGTAAGTAAGAAAGGAGGTGGTTTCTTCTTTTGTGGAGGAGAACTATCAAAAGGGCACTTCAAGATCCGAACATCATCAAATGAAGGTTTATCAAAACTAGCCACATTTCCACTATGGGATTTTTTATTTATAGGAATCTTCAGCGATGTGAAATGAATTTTCAGCTGAATTCTGGGAATTTTGAGTAGTTAAAAAAAGACAAATATTGGTATTTAATTTCTTAAGGTCTTCAATCAGATCATATTTTAGATCTGGAGCAAAAAATTAATGTGTGTTTCCTAGTAGTTTTTTGGAATTTTTTCCCTTATCTGTAGGAGAGAGATCTTAGTTATCATCTAAGCCTTTGTTGCACATATTATATTAGTCTTGATTCGTGAAAAAATAGACTAAAAATCTTCTTCGAACAGATGTTGTGTTAAGTTTGAAAAATGACCAATAGTGGGAGATCATTGGTCTACATCTTCCATTTAATTGTTAACTTTAGCCTCATCCAACCCATTGTCATGAAAAGTTGATTTTGTCCCTGAAATTATTTCTTGTAAAATGTTTCCTAGAAATTTAGCAATAAGACCTTCATTAGGGGGAGTAGATTTGTTTTGGAATTTCTTCCTAAAAGATGGTCTAAATGTCACCCTATTGGATGGTTCTTCTAGTAAATTATTTTTCAGGTCAATTGTTTCATTAGAGTTTATTAATGACCTTTTGAATACTTTCAAGATCAAGGAGTGGTTGATTTTTCTTCTTTGCAAGTGGTTTACACATTTTTTTAGGTTTCTTATTAGAGGATGAAGCCTAGTTGTTCTATTTGCCATGATTAATATTAAGGCTAAGTATGTCCTTTTAGACATATAAGGCTTCCTCAAATGTTTCCTGAAGAGTGGTATTTTGGGCTCTCTTTACCCACATAACAATTTCAATAGGCAAAGCTCTGACATAATAAGCAATTACAAGGTTTTCAGTAGATATGGAATCTTTAGGAATTTTATTTTTCAATACAAGAAACCTTACATTTAAATATTTTATTATTTCCTTATTTTCCATCCTCATATTAGACAATTCCATGAGTAATACCTCAAAATTTTTGTCATCCCCAAATTTCTTTAGGAAGGCAATTTCAAACTGGACCCAAGACGTGATACTTTAAGGGGGTTGAGAGAAATACCAAGTTGTAGCTTTTCCCTCAAAAGTATATGGGAATATCCGACATACTACATCTTCATGATGCACATTCTTTTTCCTTATAGCTAACATGAAGGCCTTTATATGGTCACCTGCTAGTTGTTTAGAGTTAGGGTCGAATTTGGGAATATATTTATGAGGATTTATAGGAAGAGGATGTTACACATATGGGATAGCCACAACATCCTGATCCAACCATGGAGGGGTTGGTTTTTCCCTTGGTTTCCTTGATTGTTTCCTTGGTTATTAGTGATTCATGTAGAACCTTATGATTCATATGATAAGGAACTCTCTTCGCATGAGGAACCCTCAACAGAAGAGGACAAAGATGAGCTAGGTGGGGAAGGAGGTGGACCAGATCCTCTTAAGAGATTATTTTGTGTAGACTCACCAACCAATGGCTTAGAGAGATCAATCTTATCAGTCATAATATCATGTAATTTATCATTAAGGGTATTGGTAGTCTCAGAACTTACTACCTGTGGATCCAACACGGTAGGTTTTCCAAATGAAATTCTATCAACGTAACAAGATATTGAGACAATTGTCTTTAAACAGATCTTTCTCTCTCCAATCTTACTTGAATTCTTATCAATACTTCCTGAGATATTTGGAGGCATTCAATGATTTCAGATTAGATTTGAGATTGTGTAGGGGTTGTGGGCTCGCTAGTGACTTGTTCGGTTTGAGAAGGCAGTGATGGAATCGAATCAGATTGCGAAATGTATGCTTTTTTTTTTTACTACCCTTATCCATCTAAAGTTTGATTGGCCCTCCTTCAAGTGTCATTTGTTATAGGACCTTTTCTTTCATATGTCAATAAGGGGATGTGGATCGGATTGAAGTTCTTCACATAACTTAATATGTTCGAATATCCACTCTCAATGAGTTTAGGGGCTCTGTTAGCCTTTAGATCTCTTCCTCTTGCGAAGGAAAGAGAATAGAGGAATCCTAAATAATCCTAAAGTTATATGTACAATAATAGAATGATAGAATACAATGAATGATACACAAATTATACAAGAAATATAATACAAAAGAAAAGAGACAGAAACTTATGTAACTAGTAAAAAAATAAAATAAAAAATGAATAACATTCAATTTGTACAATGTTGTATATTCAAAATGCAAATTAAATAACTAAATTTAAATTATAAATGCAATTATAATTTAACTATTTATAACTCTGAATGTGATATTTTGTAAAAGACAAAAAAAAATACACTTGATGCAATCCTCTGATCTTTAAAAAAAATACAAAATAGTGTGAACTTGCTTTCATATTTCACATCAAAAATCAATGTGAATGCAAATGTATATAACTACCTAAAATTATGTCAGTCGAGGCAAAATTGAATGACAATAACGATTTCTATATAAAACAATAAATCTTTTAACACTTAAACCCCGAAATCATTCAACAAGCAAGCAATAATACACTTATATCGAAACACAAAAATCATTACAATCTAAGTATTACTCCATTCATATGCATAAGTACCTAATATTATCTTAGTCAAGGCATAATTGAATGACCATAACAATTTGTATATAAAACAATAAATCTTTTAACACTTAAACCCTGAAATCATTCAACAAGCAAGCAATAATAGACTTATATTGAAACACAAAAAAACATTACAGTCTCAGTATTAGTCCCATTCTTATGCAAACAACATACTCAAATGACCTAAATCCCAAAAATCATTCTAATTATTCAGATCTAAGCAATGGACATACTGAAATTGTCTTTTAAAACATCAGTCTTAAAAGGTTAAAACGATCGAATATATGTATAAAACATAACTAATATAGTAAGGAAATATGTAATTAAATCATTGTTTATTCATATATCACATTCATGGAAACAACAATGTTAATTCTTCAGAATTCCCCAAAACACGATTATAAAAAATTAAGAAGACATTCATAGGGAACTATGGATTTCAAACATCATATATAATTAAGTGTTGGTCTATTGAAGTCATTCAAACAGAAACAAGGCTTACAGTAACAAAATCTATCAAATATTCCACAACCACCGAAACTTTTTAATCATCCTCCCCCCTTTCTCTCAAAAATTTAGGTTTTATATACATATTGATGAGCCCTCGATACTCTAAACTAAATCTTAGATTTCAAAATAGTATTCTTCAAAAATAAGATTAATAGTCTAACTGGCATGACCTCTCAAGTAAACTCATAATTGTTTGAAAGGAAATTAACATAATTAGCTAACACAATATCCATAAGCAATTTGAAACAACTGAACCACATCCATAGCAACCAACTTTGTCCGAACAAATGCCAGCATCCAGTAGATGAGGATAACTTGTCACAAATCAAAAGCATGAAATCAATAAAACTGATATCATAATTAGCATAAGGCAACTACAGAATCTCAACTTTTGTAGCTGCCTTCAAAACTAACAAACTAAACAAAAATAACCAAGCATACCTTGCCAAAATTCCAACCTATAAATAGGCAACTGACATCATATTGTTTAGCATAGGTTTGACCTTGAAGATATGATGTTATAACTACTTTGACATTGGCAAACTTAACGATAATATGAATATCTAACGACATCGACTTTTCCTCCAATCCAGAAGCTTTTTTATCCTGGGAATATTCCCTAAGTTGTTTCATCATTATTAATTGGTCATTTTCTTCTTGAAGTTTTTGGATGTTATGTTTCAAACAAGGAGCATAACATAATAGAATTGCTTCCAATACATGCTCTGTGTGCATTTATCTAAATTAATCTTGTATTGGCAGTGGCTATCACATTTTTTATCGCCATCCTAAGTATGATTATTGTCATCAACAAATTTAGAATAGTGATCTGGTTGGGGCTTATTCTTTTTCAACACAGGCTCATTGAGAAACTCGACATCAACATAGACCACTTATCTTAATTTGAGATTGAAGGTCTAGACCTAGTTGACTATTTTCTTTCTTTTGTCCATGCTTAGAATGGTCATTATGGTCCTAGAAAGTTGGCTCAACATCATCCCTAAATTTGGGTTCCATTTCAATGCGTTGAAACTTAACTTTCCTTGTCATACTTCGTGTTACATGAGAATACATCGAATCATGGGTTTTAACCCTATCTTCATCCCATAAATCTGACTCATCAGAATGGCACTAGTTATCATGTTCAAAATTGTCAACACCATGAGACTCAGACAATGTCGAACTGGATGCTCAAAAGTTGGGTGAAACCCTGGGGGGGTTTCTTTTTTATTAATAACATTGGTTTTTTCAAAACCATTATGGCCAAGGAATGATTCTGGGAATCCCCAGACTTATCCAAATGGTGTTTAACCAAAACACAAATTAATCCATGATGAAACAGGGATTGTATAGGGTTCTTGCACTCACCTTGGTAGAACAGCCATTTTACAAAGGCTCTTGTGCAAATAAAATGGGAGATTGAGCTTAAAGTTGAGAAACACCATTAACATGTGTATATGGTACAAGAAAACAAGCCCATGTCTACTCTCACAGGTAATAAAGCATATAATAAAATAAGGCAAGTCTAATCATTTGGCTTTATTGAACTGGACATGCATACCTTTCACATTTTAGGAGCAGTTCTTTGAGACCATAAACTATTGCCAAGGAATGTCATGCACACGACAATTTTTAGACCAATTTTTGCATTTTGTGGAGAGATTTGTTACTTCAGCAATGAAGCCTACATCCACTTGCATCTCAATATCACCAACTGTTATGTCCCTATACTACTAGTGTAACCCCTTATTGTTATTAGTACAACCCGCTTATTATATTGTTGTGCCCATGTAGTCCCCATATTGTTATTATTGTGCCCCATAGAAACCCACTATTGTTATTATTGTGCCCTTACATTATTATTGTTAGGTCGGCTTTGATAAAATTATGACACCTTAGACTCCTATATTTAGAAAGGAGGTCTTGTCATTTGTATCATCCAAGAATTGTTAATTTATGTAATGTAAAGGAGGTTTCCCCTCGAAGAGGCTTATTTCTAAGGTGTTGATTTATCTTTTCTATCTTTTTTGAGCTGGTTTTATAACATTTGATATCAGATCTTTGGATTCTAGGGTTCCGTTGCTCCCGACAGGTCATCGTTGAATTTTCGTAATAACGTTTTTTTCTACGATGTTTCAGAAGCTAAAAAAAAAAAAAAACCATTCGAGGCGAAATCAGTCTGAACTTCGGGTCCAAATTTCAGAGCTTGTCTCGTTATATTTTCGGAGATATGATCTGAGGAAGTTAGGGTTTTGCAAACTCCCGAATTACATTCCAAACAGGTGACTTGGGGAAAATCATCATAAATTTTCTTCTGAGCATCAGATTGAAATTTTGTAAGAAGTTTCAGAAAGAGTATGGCATGTAGTTTTCTGTATATCAGTTTCAGGTACTAAGGCCGAAAAAGTGACACGTGTCACATCGTACAAGTTTGCTCTACTGAACTAGTCTATAATCAGGTCACTGTGGGAGATTTGGCATAACTCTTCCTTGGAGAATCCAATATTGATTAGACTTGCGAGGTTAGAAAGAGGACTCAAAGGGCTACTGCAAGACGCGATTTTAGATATTCAAGATCCACTGTTACAATGATACAATAGATTCAATATTGAGCTCTTTCAAAGTGAAAAAAAGGTGTGTAGTTTTTTTTTTTAATTTTGCATAAGATTGGTTTGAAGGAATTCAAAGGAAATAGTGAAGAATTATTAGCATTAATTGATGCCTCAAAGAAAGAAAATGGAAACACCTAGTAAGAAACCTAAAATCTCTAGCATGACTCGTGAAGAAGAGGAAGAAATGCAACATAATATATCAAAATTACAAGACCAAGTACAACATATTTCACTCTCATAAAAGGTAACTGAAGCCAAGATGAATGGCATGCAAGTTAATATGAATGGCATGCAAGTTAATATGGATGGCATGGAAGCTAAGATGGATGGCATGGAAGCTAATATGAATGGCATGGGCGCTAAGATGAATGGCATGGACGATAAGATGGAAGAATTGAAGATAAATTTGAAATGGTTACTAATGGTGAAAGGTTAGTAAAGGAAATCCATGATGAGAACAAAATAAATGTTAATCATGATTTCATAGACTCTAATGTTGGATTGAAGACCCACCATGTTCCAAAAATCGATATGGGGAAGTTTGGTGGCAAGGATCCCAGAACATGGATACTACGGATGGAGCAATTTTTTGATCTCCATAATGTGCAAAACACACAAAAAATACGTATTGCAACTTTACATTTGTAACCAAATCAGTTTGTATGGTATTGATGGCTTTGCTCTCATAAACAAATTGTCATTTGGGCAATTTTTACGGAAGAAATGATAACACATTATGTGGATACAAAAAGAAACACCTTTTTTATCCAATTGATAAATCTCAAACAAAAGGGTTCAATGATGGAGCACATTGAGGACTTCCAAAAATTGAACATAAGGGTAAAAGATATTCCAGAGGAGCATAGGATTGATTTGTTCATAATGACTTTAAGGGATAATATCCAACATGAGGTTCGCCTTTGGGAACCTGATTCATTAGAGAAGGCATTCAGGTTAGCAAGAAAAATGGAAAGCAAAATTATGAGAACCAAGAAGCCTACCACTCACAACTATAAAGGTGGAAGTGTTGTTTCCCCTAGCCTTCCGCAACCTACAAGGTTGACACCACAACAATTGGAAGAAAAAAGAGAAAAAGGGCTTTGTTATAGTTGTGATAGCAAATACACTAAAGGTCATAAGTGTGTTGAGAAGAAATTATTCTACATAGATTGTGAAGAGGAGGAAGAAAAGGAACAAGACATGTCAAAAGAAGAGGATATACTCCAGGAACAAACCCTAGATAAAGAAGAAATGAATCTAACAATATCTTGTAATTCATTGTTTGGAATTACCACTCCTCAAACTATCAAGATAGAAGGACATATCAAGAAGAAAAAGGTAATAGTTTTGATTGATTCGGGAAGTACCCATAATTTTATTCATTGTAAGATAGCCAAGGTCATTATGGTCCTAGAAAGTTGGCTCAACATCATCCCTAAATTTGGGTTCCATTTCAATGTGTTGAAACTTAACTTTCCTTTTCATACTTCATGTTATATGTGAATACATTGAATCATGGGTTTTAACCCTATCTTCATCCCATAAATCTAACTCATCAGAATGGCACTGGTTATCATGTTCAAAATTGTCAACACCATGAGACTCAGACAGTGTCGAACTGGATGCTCGAAATTTGGGTGAAACCCTAGGGGGGATTTCTTTTTTATCAACAACATTGGTTTTTTCAAAACCATTTTGGCCAAGGAATGAGTTCTGGCAATCCTCGGACTTATCCAAAAAGTGTTTAACCAAAACACAAATTAATCCATGATGAAACAGGGACTGTACAGGGTTCTTGCACTCACCTTGGTAGAACTTAGCCACTTTACAAAGCTCTTGTGCAAATAAAATGGGAGATTGAGCTTAAAGTTGAGAAACACCATTAACGTGCGTATATGGTACAAGAAAACAAGCCCATGTCTACTCTCACGGGTAATAAAGCATATAATAAAATAAAGCAAGTCTTATCATTTGGCTTTATTGAACTGGACATGCATACCTTTCACATTGTAGGAGCCGTTCTTTGAGACCATAAACTCTCGCCAAGGAATGTCATGCACACGACAATTTTCAGACCAATTTTTGCATTTTGTGGAGAGATGTGTTACTTTGGAAATGAAGCCTGCATCCACTCACATCTCAATATCACCAACTGTTAGGTCCCTATACTACTAGTGTAACCCCTTATTGTTATTATTACAACCCCCTTATTATATTGTTGTGCCCATGTAGTCCCCATATTGTTATTATTGTGCCCCATAGAAACCAACTATTGTTATTATTGTGCCCTTACATTATAATTGTTATGTCGGCTATGATTATATTATGACCCCTTAGACTCCTATATATAGAAAGGAGGTCTTGTCATTTGTATCATCCAAGAATTGTTAATTTATGTAATGTAAAGGAGGTTCCCCCCTCGAAGAGGCTTATTTCTAAGGTGTTGATCTATCTTTTCTATCTTTTTTGAGCTGGTTTCATAACATTTGGTATCAGAGCTTTGGATTCTAGGGTTCCGCTGCTCCACACAGGTCATCGTGGAATTTTTGTAATAATTTTTTTTTTTCTGCGACATTTCAGAAGCTAAAAAAACACTATTTGAGCCGAAATTGGTCTAAACTTTGGGTCTGAATTTCAGAGCTTGTCTCGCTATGTTTTCGGAGATATGATCTGAGGAAGTTAGGGTTTTGCAAACTCCCGAATTACATTCCAAACAGGTGACCTGGGGAAAATCGTCATAACTTTTGTTCTGAGCATCAGATTGAAACTTTGTAAGAAGTTTCAAAAAGAGGACAGCATGTAGTTTTCCATATATCAATTTCAGGTACTAAGGTCAAAATAGTGACATGTGGCATGTCGTATAAGTTTGCTCTACTGAACTAGTCTATAATCAGGTCACCGTGGGAGATTTGGCATAACTCTTCCTTGGAGAATCCAATATTGATCAGACTTGCGGGGTTAGAAAGAGGACTCAATGGGATACTACTAGATGTGATTTCAGATATTCGAGATCCGTGGTTATAAAGATACAATAGATTCAATATCGAGCTCTTTCAAAGTGAAAAAAAAGGTGTGTAGTTTTTTTTTCCATAAGATTGGTTTGAAGGAATTCAAAGGGAATAGTAAAGAATTATTAGCATTAATTGATGCCCCGAAGAAAGAAAATGGAAACACCTAGTAAGCAACCTGAAATCTCTAGCATTAATCGTGAAGAAGAGGAAGAAATGCAACATGATATATCAAAATTGCAAGACCAAGTATAAAAGAATTTCACTCTCACAAAAGGTAACTGAGCCAAGATGAATGGCGTGGAAGTTAATATGAATGGCGTGAAAGTTAAGATGGAAGGCACAGAAGCTAAGGGTAAAAGATATTCCAGAGGAGCATAGGATTGATGTGTTCATAATGACTTTAAAGGATAATATCCAACATGAGGTTCACCTTTGGGAACCTGATTCATTGGAAAAGGCATTCAGGTTAGCAAGAAAAATGGAAAGAAAAATTATGGCAACCAAGAAGCCTACCACTCATAACTATAAATATGGAAGTGTTGTTTCCCCTAGCCTTCCACAATCTACAAGGTTGACACTGTTAGTGTCAGTCTTTACAGCCTTCCTTCAGTGATCAAATGTGCTCTTACAAAGTGATTTTGAAGTGTCAAGGTCAAATTTTGTCATTTCAGTGAATCTTCAAGCAAAATTTGGTCACTAGGCATTAG
>APFE031230261.1:313083-340653 GCA_000404065.3 Pinus taeda
TATCAATTTACTAGCCTAAAATCTTTATTCCTAATTGGTCAGCTTAGCATATTGAAAGATCTAACGAAATCTGACCCAAGAGAGCCTTCTCATACCTCGTAGGGCTAGCTACGAGGTGAAATGGTTTGATGTAGCCTTGAGAGTTTGTCTATCTCAGCCTAGGTGAATTCCAAGTGCTAACAGACACCACAACAATTGGAAGAAAAAAGAGAAAAAGGGCTTTATTACAGTTGTGTTAGCAAATACACTAAAGGTCATAAGTGTGTTGAGAAGAAATTATTCTACATATATTGTGAAGAGGAGGAAGAAAAGGAACAAGAAATGTAAAAAGAAGAGGATATACTCTAGGAACAAACCCTAGATAAGGAAGAAATGAATCTAACAGTATCTTGTAATACATTGTCTGGAATTACCACTCCTCAAACTATCAAGATAGAAGGACATATCAAGAAGAAAAAGGTAATAGTTTTGATTGATTCGGAAAGTACCCATAATTTTATTCATTGTAAGATAGCTAAGGTCATTACGGTCCTAAAAATTTAGCTCAACATCATCCCTAAATTGGGGTTCCATTTCAATGTGTTGAAACTTAACTTTCCTTGTCATACTTCGTGTTACATGAGAATACATTGAATCATGGATTTTAACCGTATCTTCATCCCATAAATCTAACTCATTAGAATGGCACTGGCTATCATGTTCAAAATTGTCAACACCATGAGACTCAAACAACGTCGAACTGGATGCTCGAAAGTTGGGAGAAACCCTAGGGGGGATTTCTTTTTTATCAACAACATTGGTTTTTTCAAAACCATTATGGCCAAGGAATGAGTTCTAGGAATCCCCAAACTTATCCAAATGGTGCTTAACCAAAACACAAATTAATCCATGATGAAACATGGATTGTACAGGGTTCTTCCACTCACCTTGGTCGAACTTAGCCATTTTACAAAGGCTCTTGTGCAAACAAAATGGGAGATTGAGCTTAAAGTTGAGATTGAGAAACACCATTAATGTGCGTATATGGTACAAGAAAACAAGCCCATGTCTACTCTAACAGGTAATAAAGCATCTAATAAAATAAAGCAAGTCTTATCATTTGGCTTTATTGGACTGGACATGCATACCTTTCACATTATAGGAGCAGTTCTTTGAGACCATAAACTCTCGCCAAGGAATATCATGCATATGACAATTTTTATACCAATTTTTGCATTTTGTGGAGAGATGTGTTACTTCGGCAATGAAGTCTACATCCACTCGCATCTCAATGTCACCAACTGTTAGGTCCCTATACTACTAGTGTAACCCCTTATTGTTATTAGTACAACCCCCTTATTATATTGTTGTGCCCATGTAGTCCCCATATTGTTATTATTGTGCCCCATAGAAACCCACTATTGTTATTATTGTGTCCTTACATTATTATCGTTATGTTGGCTACGATTATATTATGACTGCTTAGACTCCTATATATATAAAGGAGGTCTTGTCATTTGTATCATCCAATAATAATTCATTTGTGTAATGTAAAGGAGGTTTCCCCCTCGAAGAGGCTTATTTCTAAGGTGTTGATCTATCTTTTCTATCTTTTTTGAGCTAGTTTCCTAAGTATGAGTACTGTCATCAACAAATTTAGAATTGTGATCTAGTTGGGGCTCATTCCTTTTCAACACAGGCTCGTCGAGAAACTCGACATCAACATAGACCTCTTTAACAGGGACCTTCTTACCCCTATTTTTTAGCTATCCGCTTACTCTTAATTTGAGATTGAAGGTCTGGACGTAGTTGACTATTTTCTTTCTTTGTCCATGTTTAGAATGGTCATTATGGTCCTAGAAAGTTGGCTCAACATCGTCCCTAAATTTGGGTTCCATTTCAATGTGTTGAAACTTAACTTTCCTTTTCATACTTCGTGTTACATGAGAATACATCGAATCATGGGTTTTAACCCTAGCTTCATCCCATAAATCCGACTCATCATAATGGCATTGGTTATCATGTTCAAAATTGTCTACACCATGAGACTCATAAAGCATCAGACTGGATTCTTGAAAGTTGGGCAAAACCCTAAGGGGGATTTCTTTTTTATCATTAACATTGGTTTTTTCAAAACCATTATGGCCAAGGAATGAGTCCTGGGAATCCCCAGACTTATCCAAATGGTGTTTAACCAAAACACAAATTAATCCATGATGAAACAGGGATTGTATAGGGTTCTTGCACTCACCTTGGTAGAACTTATCCATTTTACAAAGGCTCTTGTGCAAATAAAATGGGATATTGAGCTTAAAGTTGAGGAACACCATTAACGTGTGTATATGGTACAAAAAAACAAGCCCATGTCTACTCTCACAGGTAATAAAGCATCTAATAAAATAAAGCAATTCTTATCATTTGGCTTTATTGGACTAGACATGCATACCTTTCACATTGTAGGGGAAGTGCTTTGAGACCATAAACTCTCGCCAAGGAATGTCATGCACACGACAATTTTTAGACCATTTTTTGCATTTTATGGAGAGATGTGCTACTTCGACAATGAAGCTTGCATCCACTCGTATCTCAATATCGCCAACCGTAGAATTTTGGCCATTATAAGTGGAGTTGAAAGCTTTAACCACATCATCATTGTAACCCCGAGAACTTTGAACGAACTCCCACCATCCAGCTTCATGGAACAAAGTGAGGTATTCCTCATAGGACTCAATAATTTCACCACCGAGAAGCTCTATTCGAACTACAAGTGCCATGAGAGAAATTTTTTGTGGTTTCGTTCATACAAGCTAGACAATGCTTCATAGAACAAACCCTAACCTTACACAGTGACATGAAAAGGAAAAAACTCGAAAATGGAATGCAAAAAATGTGGGAATAGAACCCTAGGTTACGAAATGACTGACTGACATGTAATACTAATAGCACTTAATGGTAATGATAGCGCTTCAGAGGAGTAATGGAATCACAGAGTTTGAGCTGTATCAATTATATACCAAGTGTCCAGATGGTGAGACCTACTCTTGCCAACTCGAATGAGTAAGCCATGTCATAAGATAAATGTATTACTTATTCAACATTGAATCCCATCTCATGTACATACATCACCTATTATTGTCAAGTGTTAATTCATCGCATAGGTGTATTAGGATTTACCTCACAATAATTTAATTATGAAAAGAACCAATACACATAGTGTTAAATTGCATAAGCTCAAACCATAATAACAACCATCCGAAACATAAGTCGTAAGATTTAATAGTGCTAGGTGATGTTATATAGTCTTAAGGCTGAAACTTTTGATTTAGCATCGAATATGAACAACATATAATATGAACACATGTTATATGATATAACAAGGTCTCAAAAACAGCCAAACCATTCATAACTCAAAACCATATAGCATATGAAATGCCATGACTTAACCACATCTTCAATCCATAACCAAGGTGAGGAATTGTGTAAGAACAAAATCAAAACACTAGATTAGCATGTAGAGCTAACCAAATAGGTCTACAACTTCATGAAGTTTCTCATAATAATAAGAGGAATGGCATATATATGATTGTATAAAGATGGTGTAACATTATCTATGCAATGAGTACAATGATCAACTAATTTTTATTAGGATTTTTTATGAAAGGGGATTTTGGGGTAAGGCAAAATCCCTTTCATATCAATTTTTCGATCCTGAGGCCTGTGGGTTATGGCCCACCTCTCTTTCGGAAGAATTAAACATTGTATTTAGGCCTTAAAACCTGGGACAATACAACTATCGGGATAACATGGGAAACACATGAACAACGCACCCGAACACATAAGGTCGAACTTCAAATACATTACACCCGCATCTATAAATCGTCGGGTCCGCTCTCGATCCATCTCCTTCCCACTGCGCTCTCCATTCTCTGATCCCTCGACTATCAGTGCATCGCTTAATTGGCCCATTGGCATATCTCAATCCCCTCTACGTTGTCCCTTAACCTCTATCTATTGCGATTTGCAACTAAATATTGACCGTTGTTCTAGCGCTCAATCTGACAGTTTTCGCTTAGCCTGATCAATCAAACTTGCGTGACAATCCTCCACCATCGATATGCACTCAATGGATCTAACGGTTCATAATGATTTTGGGTAAACAACAAGCACGAGAATTAACAGCCCGATAAAGCGGTTTTCTCCCTCCACCCTCGTGCTATGTGTCAATCAATAAGTGGTATCGGGTACTCACCTCGAATTACCGCTTACCACTTCTACCTTGCCATACCACTTCCTGTTATGACTTTCCTCATGAATTAACTTCCACACTCTTCCACCATGCGATGACCGTCGATCTGCTAATCTATCGATCAGACAGTCGACATCTATTTCCTCTGCCATTCCTCTTTCGTCATTAATATCCGTTGATCTGAATGATCCGACGATTCCCATTCTTTGTCACCTATACCGTTGATCTTCTGCGTGTTGATGGATTAATGCTAAAACCCCAGTTTCTCTGCCATACTCTGTCTTCACACAGAACACTCATATATAACAATATTTCGTTAATCAATGGATCGTCGTCGATCCTACAGTGATCGATGGTCGATCAAAACCGCAACACTAACACATTCATATTATCTATGAACACACAAGCACACAATTTCAACACTGAACACACTTATATTATACACAGTATGATTACAAGCTAAGGCATTTCAGCCTTAGTCACACTTCCCCCTCTCGACTACATCGAATCTACACACTGGTTACACAAATTCTATTTGTTACTCTGTATATCTCCTCTCACACACACAGACTTCTCTTTTTATAAGAGATTACAACAGTCATGGATCATTTAAGATGCATGATTTCCTCCCACAATCACTCAACAAACCCCTTAATTCTCTCTACAGCTCGCTATATGGATATATATGGCAGATTACATTTAAATCAAGTATTCTCGATACTTTTATCCATTCCATCATTTACTCTATTTTAAACAGAATTTCCTTGGTTTGCTCCGATGGTCCACGTCATCCTCCTTGCTCTGCTTTGGATTCCTCGTTTAATGAAGAGTGTCGGATGCTCCTACATCAGACTCCCGAGGCACAAAAATTTATGACCTCCTAGTCATATGCTTCTCCTTGTCTTTAGCAATTCTACCCACTTCTCAGTGGAACTTCCTTCATGATCTTCTGTGAGCTGCAACCAACCTTTGCAGTAACAGTCTTCTCTGCTACACGATACCTCACCAAGCTTTCTCCTCTGAGCTTTATTCTTTTGGCATCCTTTTGGTTCTCTCCTCTAGAACCATTTAAGCACTCCTTGCTCTAGGTTGCTGCAAGTCTTCTCACCTTCCACTGCCGCTATCTGTACGACAATAAGACCACAAACTCTCCAACTTTAAACAATTGTACCTCCTTCTCCTTTTGCTTGCACTCTTTCTTCCTTCTCGCAGGAAAACTTTCCCTTTCCCTTAACCTTTCCCTACTTTGATACCAAATGATGAAAGGAGATTATGGGGTAAGGCAAAATCCCTTTCATATAAATTTTTTGATCCTAAGGACTGTGGGTTATGGCCCACCTCTCTTTCGGAAGTGTTAAACATTGTGTTTAGGCCTCAAAACCCGGGACCATACAACTATCGAGATAACACAGGAACAACGCGCCCGAACACATAAGGCTAGACTTCAAATACATTATGCCTGCATCTATAAATCGTCGGGTCTGCTCTCGGTCCATCTCCTTCCCGTTGCGCTCTCAATTCTTCGATCCATTGATTATCGGTGCATTGCTTAATCGGCCCATTGGCATATCGCAATTCCATCTCCGTTGTCCCTTGACCTCTGTCTAATGTGATTTGCAACTAAATCTTGACCATTGATCTGGTGCTCGATCCGACGGTTATCGCTTAGCCTGATCAATCAAATTTGCGCGACAATCCTCCACCGTTGATCTGCACTCAATGGATCTGATGGTTCACAACGATTTTGGGTAGACAACAAGCACGAGAATTAACTGCCTGATAAAGCGATTTTCTCTCTCCACCCTCGTGGTACGTGTCAATCGATAAGTGGAATCGGGTGCTCAACTCGAATTACCGCTTACCACTTCTACCTTGCCCGAAATACCACTTCCTGTTACGAAACGACTTTCCTTGTGAATTAACTTCCGAGCTGTTCCACCATGCAATGACCGTCGATCTGTTAATTTGTTGATCATATGGTCGACATCTATTTCCTCTGTCATTCCTCTTTTGTCATTAATATCTATCGATCTGAATGATCTGACGGTTCCCGTTCTTTGTCGCCTACTTCGTTGATCTTCTGCTTATTGATGGATTTACGCTAAAACCCCAGTGTCTCTGCCATACTCTATCTTCACACAGAACACTCATATATAACAATATTTCATTAATTAATGGATCGCCATCGATCCTACAGTGATCGATGGTTGATCAAAACTGCAACTCTAACATATTCAGATTATCTATGAACACACAGGCACACAATTTTAACATTGAACACACTTATATTATACACAGTATGATTACAAGCTAAGGCACTTCAGCCTTAGTCACACTTCCCCCTCTCGACTACATCGAATCTACACACTGGTTACACAAATTCTATTTGTTACTCTGTATATCTACTTTCACACACACAGACTTCTCTTTTTATAAGAGATTACAACAGTCGTGGATCATTTAAGATGCATGATTTCCTCCCACAATCACTCAACAAACCCTTTAATTCTCTCTACAGCTCGCTATATGGATATATATGGCAAATTACATTTAAATCAAGTCTTCTCAAGACTTTATTCCATTCCATCATTTACTTTGTTTTAAACAAAATTTCCCTGGTTTGCTCCGATGGTCCACATCGTCCTCGTTGCTCCACTTTGAATTCCTCGTTTAATGAAGAGTGTCGGATGCTCCTGCATCAATTTGGGATCTGCCTTTATATTTTATCAAGATCAACATCAAATCATATTGTCCATGAAAGAAAAGCATGTCAAAGTATAAAAGAAATTAACACAATCATCACACAAGAATAAAATCCCTGCTTGGAAATCTTAATCATCGTTCCACATTGCAAAAGTAGAGTAGCGAAACCAAAAATAAACAAGAAGATATGAAGAGGAGCACATTCCATTTGAAAAATGTAAGGAGATTTTTTTGGGTAGCCAGCACCCACCTAATATTGTTTACCAATCAACCATTTTGTGTCTCAGGAGTGTTTGTTGGAAAACCAATGGATCTTACTAATTATATCCTTCGAACAGGGACAGTCGTAAACAAATTAATCATACTTAAGTAACACTTCGAGTTGAATTATAACAAGAGGTGACTTCTAAAATTGCCATAGTTCTTGGATTATAAGTTTTCTCTTTACAATAATTGCAAGATAACTACCCAAATTGTATTTTACATTCATAATTCAGTAATTAAAAATTTGTAGTTTACTTTTTCAATTCGATGATGTAAATAGCCCATTTAGCCTTAACATTAAAAGAATGGTATGACTTTCCATTTAGATTTTATTATTTAAATGAACCAATGTATATTCATGTTTTAAATATGGTCAGAAATTTAATATAAAATTCTACTAAAATGGAATACCTTCATTTACATTAATATATTACAAATATTTTTTTTTTCAGAAAAGTTTTTGAATTATTTTGTTATTAGAGAAAAATAAATAAATTTCTACTTAGAAGTTATTAATAGCATTTATTTGGTTAGAAGTTTGCAACGTTGGTTTCTGTTATCTTTATTTGAAGTTTGTTTTCGATGAAATCGCTAAGATATGAAATGGTCGAGGATAAGACCTTTTTAAAAAAATTTGTTTTTTGTATTTTTTTATTTTCAAATCTTAAAGAAATAAGGCAAGGTTTTGATTTTTCTTTATTTATAAATGAGAAGCATATAGGTTATATGTTGAATAAGATGACAAGAGGCAAAATGCAAAGGTAATAAGCAGAAAATATTCTTACCCTTTATAAAATATTTGAAGTAATCGTTACTCATCAATAGGCAAAGATGAAAATATATCTGGTAGGGATATTAAAGATGATAAAATATATCAATTTGCCTGCAAAAAGAGATGAAATACATGAGTTGCCTGCAAAAAGAGTTGAAATACATTGAGTCCTTTTTGAGGAAATTTAAAATTCATGAAAGAAAAGGCTTTTTATCACCAAAATTCACTCGACAAGAATCATAAAAATAATATTGAAGTTGTTAAAAGAAATTCCCAATCTGAGATGGACAATTTGTATGGGCATATTGTAGAATATAGAAAATGAGATAAGAACTAAAAGTGCAACTAAAGGAATCTGAAGGAGATACGTAAGAGTTAAAATAACAAATGAAATATTTAATTTCTTATTATAAGGTAGCAGAATGTTCTCTTTCATAGGAGAATAAAATGCTATAGGAGAATCTAGACAGTACTAGGTGTTTACTACTAGCAAAATAATCTAAATTTTCTAGAATAAAAATTATTAGGCTTTGTTATGCATTGTTATTGTGTCATTGAGATTGTTTATTTTAATTAGGTTTTATATCTTATTTTTCAGGTATCTATTTAATCTCCTAAACTACATTGTATTCCTATAAATATATTCTAATGTTGGTTTGGTAAATTTGAGAGAGAGTATGTGCAATCTCCAATGTGAGTAGTGCCTCACCTAAGAGTTGCATCTCACCATTTCCAATATATTTGTCTTCCATTAATTTTTCCTTGGTATCAAAGCCAAGTTATGGGTCACAAGGCTATTACTGAAGTGTTGCAGGAAGAGAGTCCCCGACGATCGTTGCCTATGTGAGTTGCTAGTGGAAGCCTGCAATGGAAGAGGAGGCATTGTGGAAGGCTCATATAGTGAACTTTATCAACATTTAGATATTGAACAGTGTGTAAGAGTGAGGGGAAACCACTCAATGTGAGCATTATCTCACATGTGAACCACATCACCATTTCCACTACTTTGTATATTTCATTGCTTTATCTTGGTATAAGAGCTTAATTGGAGAGGCGTGAAGAATGTGCATTTGATTTTTACATTTTTAAGAGGTTGTTGAGTCTTAAAGCCTATGTTGAGGTGTATGTTGGAGAGTCGCAAACTTGCGAGTAAGGAAGGGTTCGATCATTGTAGCATTGGGAGTTGGAGAGTGAAGAATCTATCCTTTTAAAACTACGATTGGAAGAGTGTGGGGCTCATTCATGTGGGATATAAGTTATGCATTAAATTGTGTATATCGTGGGCAAATGAACTAGCCAGTGAAGTGGTCTCGGAAAGTAAAACCAGAGTCAATTAGTTAGTTGCGTGTTGTGTGGAGTTGATGAGAGATTATTATGGCTACATGGAGGAGTGATCTAGAATGGAAGAGTTGAATAGTAAGTGTTGTAAACACTGCCTAGGTTTCTAAATAAAACCATGCATGACTTTTAAATTTCACAACTAGATATTGGGGTTGTCAATTTTGGTTCTATAGTCAACATTGTTGGAAGAAAGCAAAATACTAGTACTCTAATATGACAACAGACATTCTTGTAGCCACCCCTGTATGTGGTAAAAGTTGTGGAATTGTTGGTAGAATGTAGCCTGGATGAGAAGAAGAGTGTGGGAGTTGGCATTGAGCTTGAGAAAAAAAAAATTGTAGCATGTGTTGAGGTAGCAACAAATATGTTGTTAAGTTAAGCCGAGTTTGGATTGGTGCATTAGATGTTGACTTGTGGTGTGACTAAACATAGATTTGCATTGGAAAAAGAGAAGGAGGTGTTGGAGCTGTGTGCTAGAGAAATCGAGGTGAAAGTGAATCAGTGAAGCTTGATCTACTATAGAACCACATGAAGGAGAGACAAGTTTCCTTAAAGACAAATTCAAGAAAAAGAATTCACTGCAATTGGAAGAACAATTTGTTTTGTTAACATGATTTTAATTGGTTTGTAATATGGTCTAAGAAATTTTCCCAAGCTCTAGGTCTAGTAAGATTGTATTGTTGCAGTTTCTTATTACATGTTATTGATCATATTGCTAATGGTTTAGCACTTGAATATGATGGGAGGTAATTTGTTGCAGGAATTATTTTTTTTTAAGTGTGCGATTATTATAGTTTGTCATAAATATCTAACCCTTTCACATAATCATATATAAACAAATCCAACAAGTTATATAGGTCAAGTTATATGAGTTGGAAGTTCAAACTCCAGATGTTGCTAGAAGGGGAAAATGTTTGGCCCATTGTATATAGACAAGAAGAAAAATGTGTAGCCTTTTGCAAACTTAGTTCAAGATTAAGAGCATCATGAGAGTAAAGCAAAAGTGCTCCTCAAAATGTCTGTGAAGAACAATATTATTTCGCATATCAGAGACTACAAGATGTCTAAGGAGACATGGGATACCATTAAAGGTTTGTATGAAAAAGCGAATACAAATCAAGTTTTTTCCTCAAAAATTAATTTTTTATTAGTGAAATTGAAGGAGAATGATAATGTAAATAACTTTATTTCCAAAATTAAAGATTTGAAAGACAAATTGGGTGATATCAGTTAAAAGGTATCAGATGTTTATTACAGGTCTTGTAGCTCAAGAAACAACTCCTACATTGATGAACTCATATAAATTCTTCTACAAGAGAAAGAATGATGAAAAAATCTTAATTCAAGGTCTTAGAATTTAGACTTGGCATTGATGGTGAAAGGGAAACAATGTTCCAGAGGAACCCCATGGGAAAGTAGTAAGGGAGGTAAGCTACTACAGGTAAAGGCACCATATGCAAAGCCACATCGTAGTATTACATCACCAAAGTTTTATGCCAATATTAGAAGGAATGATTCATGTTCTTACATGGAAAGTTTGGACACTATGCTAGAGATTTATTTAAAAGGAAGTAACATGAGTCCCAACATTGAAGCAAAAGGCATGCTAGCCATGTTGATGATAGAGGAGAAATAATGAATGATGATTTCAATAATCTCAAATTATTTATTTCAAATGTTGCCCCATTCACTAAAATAAATGACTTAAATGCAGGGTTTATTGATTATGATGCTTCCATTCATATGTCTTGTAACAAGAATTGATTTGAAAAGTAACATGAAACAAATAGTGGTAATAGCCTTAAGCGATAGCTCAGTTGGTTGAGTTCCTATTGCTAAGTGCCTCACCTATCGGGAGGTCATGGGGTCATCTCCTTGACGCCCTTGGGATTAGGCCTTGCTAGTTTGGCCAACAGGTAGATCCATTCAGGTTGATCTACCTAGATTTTCCTATGGATGTAGTGGCCACTCAATGTCTGAAACAAATAGTGGTGCTAATATATATCTTGGGGATGATCACTCACATAAAATAAAATTATATAGTGATGTATTTGTAGCATTTCCAAATTCTTCCCCCATGGAAGGTGCCCAAGAGTAGGCTTAACCCCCCCCCCCCCACCTTGCCTTGATATGATGGTGAGGCAATTAAAAGGAGGGTGTGGGGCAAACACCACCTATTGCAATGCATGTATGCACGCCACTTTAAATGTGATAACATGTGATGTGCATGATACAGGTGGATATTGGTGGCCACTCACCTATTCCACTTGGGCCCCAACCATTGTTACTTTAAGTTTCCTTAATTGTACCACATTTTACTATTTTTGGCAGTTTTTCAGGTCCTGAGCTTTCGAAGTTGTTTTGAGGCCCAAAATGATGTCTTGTTTGGAAGACAGCCAAACTTGAGATTAAAAATATGGGTCTACAATCAAAATTTGTAGTCCTTAGATAAATATTTCCAACAAGGTATCGTAGGCATCGAACAAAGATCGTATGCCAAAGTTACAACCCTGGGAAGTTGATGTACCAATTTACCCCAACAGGGCGCACAGAATTTTGGCGCTTCATCTCCTAGGGTTAATTTTTTGTATTTTTATGGTTTTCCATTATTTCTCAATAATAAATAGGCCTTCAAGCCTCAATATAACACAGTTAATAAGGCATGTAGCCGCCACATCTCTTCTCAGAGATAAGCTACCATCACCTGAGCTAGTTTATTTCCATTATGCATATAAACAATTTTCAGTACTTTGCTATTAATGAATTGAAGTTTTGTTTTCGCTATATCTCTATGTTTTTGTTTATAAATGTATTTCATTCATTCCTTAACAAATCTATATCAATGCATGAGGGGAAACACCATTCCAATAACAATGAGGGTAGGGGAGAGGACAAGCAAACTCTGTTGGAGGTTAAAGCAGTCACTTACCATGCCCAAATCATAATTGGGAGCAAAATCACCTTGAAATTGAGACATCATTACACATACAAGAGGATTTCCATGGGGATTATCGTTGAAACCTTAAATGGCTTTGTAACAACCCTAGTGAAAATTTCATGTAATAAAAGTTAATAAAGGAAAAAATAAGACCACGGTTAAGGGGCACTTATTCCAAGCTGAAAGTTGGGCAAAGATATCCTAGTGGGCATCATTGGATGTGCGTTTTGGCTAAGGAAAATTGGCAAAGGCTAAGGCAAAGGCATTAAAAGGAAAAAAGGCATTTTTGGCACATTTATTTATGAAAATAAAGGAAATTAGGAGAAAAGTAAGGTCAAAGGTCAAAGGTTGCATGTGAGGAGGAAATTGAAGGAAAATAATGGAAAATGAAGAAAATAGAGGCCTAATTCATAAAAAGGCTTATGAGGATCAGTTTATAACCTTTTTTCAGTTCAAGTTTGGAGCTCTCTCATTATTCTCTCTCTCTCTCTCACTCTTGGTCACTTCAAGTCTTCTTGGAGCACTCTAGTTTGGAGCAAAGGAAAGGGAAAGCAAGGAAAGGAAAGGAAGAGCAAGAAAGGATCAAGGAAAGGAAAGCAGGACTCAAGCATCTTCAGCAGGAATACTTGTAGGTAACCTTTTGCATGTTTCATTTCCTAGCAGGTTTGGACATGCATGGCTTTGCATGTTGGTGTATGGTTCTCTTGTTGTTGGTGGCATGGTTTTCTCGGGTTATGACAATGGATTTCAGCCTAGCCTAGCCTTTTTTCGGATGCCACGGTATGTTGGGATGTTATTTTGGTTTTTGAGCTTTGGAATTACTTGATGGATTTTGAAATTTGGGGCAGAGGTGGTCTCAAGGTTCATTCCCAAAGGCCTAGGAATCCCTTGACTGGTTTTGACAGGATACACAGTAAAGCCTGAGGGAGCAGTCTCAGTTTAGGGCCTAGTGATCCAGGTTTGGATTGTCCTAATGCCTAAGAGACAAGGAGACTAAAAATTCCTCAAGGCTAATGATGGATTCCGGATGGCATTCCAAGTTTGGTTCGGTTGTGATCGAAGCACCAGTTTTGGTTTGATCACAGTTTGATGAGGGTCGAGTTGGTATAACCTTTGGATTCCCTTGGTTGTTCTTGGATTGGTTGTTCTATGAGATCCCACATTCATGCTTGGAATATGGCATGAGGGTGACTGGCTAAAAGAGAGATTTGGTTCAACCATGCCTATAGTCGGGTGGTATGTGGAAGTCCCGAACCTGGTCAGATTTGCCTATGATTAATAAAAGCTAAGTTCTCTTTTGCATTGATTTATATTTGGATTTAATGGTTGTGATATCTTTGGTATTTATATGGTTTTATGTTGGTTATAAGCATGGTTGAATGACTGGTTTATGTCATGGTTATTTCATATATTTACTTGTAATTGTTAAATGGATGGATGCAAGACCTAATTGATGATGTAGTAGTTCAATGGAGAAGGAGATGATCCTTCTGGTTATGTTTCATGAGTTGTTTCAGTCGTTTATGCTCTTTCTCGTATCCTAGACCTGTAGGTTGCATTGATGCCAAGTATTTGACAGAATATCAGTCCCGGTTTGGGATGCTCAGGCCTAGTCCTGAGGATGATTTTTGATTGATCAACATTGTTATCATGTTTTTAATGAATTCTGGAAGTTACAACAAGTTATAGGAAGAGGCCAGGATTTTGAGCTGGAAAAGCAGCTTAAATCCAGGGGTCGCTGGCACAAAACTAGCAATTTTGGTCCACAATCACTGGCAAGCAGGCCTGTGAGAGCGACTTTGGGTTTCTGGTCACTCCCTTTCCCATATAATGAAAGAAACTATGGCCTAAGAGCCGTAAAATAGCAGTGGGACCTAGGGATAGGTTGTCTGAGTGGCTGACTTGTCTCGTGAGGGTTTTATTCATGATGTTGGATGATTGTATGTGATGTTTTATCGGTTCCACTTTCTTAAGGTGACATAGGAGGTCAAATCTAATCATAATATCATTTCTCCTCATGTTTACCTCGATTGGCATGGTTACTTTGGGTAGACTTGGGAGGGGGTATTACAGATTAGGTGCTACAAATATGGGTGAATGTGTTGATCATGCATGCATGTCAATTGTGTGTGGCTCTTACACTTGCGTTCCATGTGCTTGTTGCAATGCATCATATTGATCATGGCGGTAGTAAGGTTTTCATGAGGAACTTGATTTCGGTTTTATGGAATGCATCGTCATGAGTATACGACTAGTTATAAAATTATAAGCAGCTTGATTACATCCTTGTACATTAGCTTGAATTCTTGGTTATTTGATTACATGCCTCTGTCTTATAGGTTGATTACAAGAACTGATCACTTATGCTCAACTACATTCAACTATGTGTATATGTAGTTGATTAGGCATTGCTTATGCAAGTGGATAGTTGCATGAGTTAATGTGGATACTAGAGTAATGGTTGTTGTCATCCATGGGGTCATAGCATGCAGTGTCGATATGGCCTTGCATTGATGTTTGGACCCTAGTTAGTATGATGGTTATGCATTGATTCACTTATTGATATATGTCTATATGTTATTATGGTTATGTTGTACTTGGATCATGTTAATTTGATGATCTTGCAGACAAGGTATCCTCCCTGAGTTATGATAAGTTACATTGATTTATGGTGATTTGGTTTAGCTGACATAGTATACTTGCAGGAAAAAAATCTGATGGCCAGCAAGGTGGTAGACTACATAGAATCTCCCTATGAATCAGATGGGAAATGTGTTGTGGGGAACTCTTCTAACTTGGCAGACACATTGAGAAGCTTGAAGGAATAAATAAGGAGTTCCAAAGCAAACAATGACAAAATCATGCAGGCAACAAGCAAAGGTGAATGTGATATTACATCAGAGTTTGTCATATTTGTAGTGACATGGACCTCTTCGAATCAGCCATGGACATGAGGACATAACTAATGGGGCATATGGTAGTAGGTCTCATAGTACACATAGGTCAGATAGATCTGACATGATCAAGGATGGCAGGTTGTTGGACACTCCGGATAGGAGAGGTGACAAACAAAGATATTACTCTAGTTTTAGTTATGATGGACATCATGATAATCATCATTATCATTCATACAGGAGGAATGATAGGGGATAATTTTCGCATGAGTTCAAGAAGGCAAAGTCACCTACCTTTGATGGAGAGATGAACAAATCGCAAGATGCGGAGGCTTGGTTGCTTGACATGAGGAAATTATTTAAATTGCATTATTACTTAGAAAACATGAAAGCAAGGATAACCCTTTTCAGTCTCAAAGGTAAAGCAGATATTTGGTGGGAAGATGTGAAGAATGTCAAGGACATACATGAGGATGATTTGATTTGGCATGCATTGGAAAGGCTCTTCAAGGAGAAGTACTTGTCTGAGACGTATTATGATGACAGAGCTGAGGAGTTTTATGAGTTGCGGATGGGTTTTATGATAGACGAGGAGTATACTAGCAGATTTCTGGAGCTATTGAAATATGTGCCTTACCATAGAGAGGATAAGGCCAAGGTTTAGAGATTTATTAGTGGATTGCCAATTGCATACAGAGACCGGATTGAGTTCGATGAGCCTAGATCATTGGATGAGGCCATTCGAAAGTTGAAGCATTGTTATGAGCAATCGAAGAGAAAAGTTGAGCTGAAACATGACTTGAAGAGAAACAACAAAGCTAAAGGAAAATGGCCACCAAATCGAGGAAGACCTCAAGATGCAAGTGAGAAAGATAATGCAGTTCCTTACAAGAGATTCAATACAACTGAGAAGGGACATGGAGAGCAACAAGCTAGAGGTGGTGATAGGGAACCATTGCAGTGTTGGATATGTGGTAAGGATCATCGTAAGATGGATTGTCCACAATATCATAGTGGTGGTAGACCATAGATATATAGTGCTTAGGAGGTGCATACAGTTGGTTATGTTGGTCATAACATTCCTCAAATCTACGCAGTTGTGGACAACAGGCAAGAAAATCATTAGGCATCGATCATTGAGATGGACGGTAAGCTTTGTGATCAAGTTGTTTGTATTTTGATTGATCTTGGATCTAACTATAGTTATATTAATCCTAACCTGGTGGATAAGTGTGGCTTGAGAAAATAAGTGCATGCAGAATCTTGGTTGGTACAGCAGGCTACAGGTACAAAGAAGCGAGTTCACCATTGGGTAAGAGCTTGTGCATTTGAGTTAAATGGTATGCCTACAACAACGCATTTGAATGTATTGCCATTGGGATCGTATAGTATGATTTTAGGTATGGAATGGTTATACCTTCATAGAACGAAAGTGGATTGCTTCGGCAAGGCCATTGCGTGTGTAGATGATAATGGGGAAAAGAGGACCTTGCAGGGAAAGAAGAAGCCTACATCAGTGAGGATGGTTGCAGAAAAGGTTGTGTGATTTTTTCAATACACATTTCTAGTGATAAGGGTAAGGAGTTCGAGGATGCAGAGGTGTTAAGTAACCAGTTTTGCAACAGTTTCAAGATGTATTCCCTAAGGACATTACAGAGTTGCCACCTCACAAGGAGGTATAATTTTCTATTGAGTTAATGTCAGTGGTGGCTCTAGCATCGAAATCACCTCACAAGATGAGCACACCTAAGTTGGTAGAGTTGAAGTTGTAGTTAAAGGAAATGTTGGAAAAATGATACATCAGACCCAATGTGAACATCTTGACTCCATCAGACACTTTTGCTAGAAGTCACTAAAGAGAAATCAACTTCCTCTTATAATATCTTGTTGAGCAATCAATGACCAATATCTAATCATGATTGATGGCTAAGATCATCTTGACTCCATTGAACACTTTTTCTAGAAGTCACTAGAGATAAATCAACTTGTATCAATTAATATTGGTTAATTAACCATTTTCCTTGATTTAGGAAAATAATTGAAAACTGGTTAATAATATAATTAAGACATTTTCACTTGGAAAATTAAACTGGTCTTGGAGATGATTAATCCCGACTCATTAAATTGTGTCTCAATTGATCATATTTTAGCTTTAAAGGAATAATCTATGAAAAATCACAGAGTAGCAATGAGCTCACCCTTATCACTAGTTGTTTCCAACATATACATGGAACATTTTGAACAAAGAGCTCTAAATTCTTTCCCATTCACCCCTGAAGAATGAAAAATATATGTAGATGATATTTACACAAAATGGAGTAATGGGAAAGATAAACTTGAATATTTTTTTATCACATATCAACAACTTTTCATAATACATCAAATTCACCATCGAAATTGAGAAGGAAAACCAATTACCCTTTCTTTAGGTGCTCCTCATTAAGAATAATGGAAAACTAGGGTTTCGGGTTTTCAGAAAGAAAACACACACTGATAGATATCTTCACGTAGAATCTCTCACCGTCCCAAACAAAAAGTCGATATCATCAAAACCCCTGCTACAAGAGCATCCAAAATTTTAGACCATGAACATTTAAATCATGAACTTAACCACCTTTGAAAACAACATATACCAAAAAAACATCGTTAACAAGGTCATCCAACAATCCATAAACAGAAAGCAACCTAGAAACCCTATAAATAACCCTAAATCACCCTTCACTACATGAAAGGAACCACTGGCAGAATTGAAAAAATCCTAAACTAACATGATATCAATGTTTATTTCACCCCTCCTAATACCATTAGTAAAAGGATTATATCTATTAAAGACTCAGTTGACTCAAAGCAATGCAAAGGAGTTTATTTAATTCCATGCTCATGTGGGAGGGAATACATAGGAGAAATAGGAAGGTCGATCAGCATTAGGTTGTAGGAACACACAATTGACATTATAAGATATAGGGCTTCTAAATTATCCCTAGCAGAACAAGCATACTCCTCCTCACACTATATTTGTATGGAAAATTCCGAGTTCATTCCAAGTTCATTAAGAAGGAAGACCATTATTTAAAAATAAATGTAAAATAATCCATAGAGAAGAAAAAAGAACTAACGCAATGAACTGAGACGATAGTTTAAATCTCAATAACACCTGGAAACCATTATTAAAAAAAATTGATAATAATTGTGATAATCTGACATGAAGATAAATCTCAACAATATAAATATTAATCGCTCTATTATTTTCATATTTAAGACATCTCAATGAAAATTTTGATCCTGTGATGATGGACTCACCTAGAAGTCCAAAACGTTGGGTTACAAAAATAATTTAACAAGTTCTTTCCACATCTTTTTTAAATAATTAATCCTCTTATGTTCCTAGCCTCATTAACACCTCCTTATACTATAACACATGTATGAGCTACATAAACTAACACTCCATCTTAGTAAGGAAGGTGTTCTGCATAACATTGATCTTATCTTCAAAGAAAATAAATCTCCCTTCTCCAAGGCCTTGGTCAATATGTCTTCTACCTATTGATATGTGGGTATATATTGTAGCTAAACTCTGCCCTGCTGCACACAATCCTTAATGAAATGATATCTGATGTCTATATGCTTTGACCTGTCACGAAACACGGGATTCTCAGATAACCTGGTGCAACTCTGATTGTCGTAGTATGTCACTGTCGTCTCTATCCTCTAACCGAACTAGGCTACTAACAGTGTTCGACGTGAAACGACCTTGTATTTCGCCATGCTAGTTGTTATATACTCTTCTTCTACATACCTCAATGCCACAGATGTATTCTTCTTGTTGTACCAAGAGACAACTCACGATCCCATGTTGAAGCAACACCCTAAAGTGCTTTTCCTGTCCACTATACTACCTACCTAGTCTACATTACTATAACCCATCAATCTAACATCATCACCTTGAGTATATCTGATCCCATATTTGATTTTACCTCACAAATACTTGAACACATGCTTTTTTTTTGTCCAATGCACCCTCTTCGGTTCAACCATGAACAGACTCGAAGAGTTTACCGCAAAGGATATATATGGTCTAGTGTTGACCAAATACATAAGAAAGCCAATCAACTATTTGTATATTGTGGGGTCCACAACCTTCTCCTTAAATGTATCTACCTTATCCAATTAGTTATAATGGGTGTAGACATGGCTCTGAAACCTTCCATCCTTAATCCCCTCAAGATCTCGATGCAGTATTTCCCTTGTCCAAGGAAAATATCCCCATATGTCTTCCACACCTCCATGCTTCGAAAGTAGTGCATTAACCCCAAATAGTTCATCTCAAACTCTGTTGCAAGGTCCCTCTTGCATTCTTTTATGAGCCTCAATGAAACTATCAAGAAAAAGACGTCCACATATAGGACAAGAATGAGTACCTCACCCCCAACCATCAAATAATATAGGTTCTCATCTGCATCACTCTTTGCAAAGGCCATCCCATGCAAGTATCTATCTGTGCACACATACCACACCCTAAGAGCTTTCTTGAGCCCATATAAAGTTCTCTTTAGTCTACACACGTGAGTCTTGTTGTTGTGTGCTAAAATCCTTCTAGTTATTCAATATATACCTCTTCCAACTCACCATTACGGAACGTCGCCTTGACATCCATTTGATGGATCTGCCATTCCATCTGTACTGCAAGTGAGATCATAGTTTTGATATAATTATAACTAACCACATGATTGAATGTCTCCTCGTAGTTTATTCCCTCCTTCTGAGAGAACCCTTTGGCTAAAAATATTGCCTTTTATTTCTCGATGTTATTGTCTGCGCCATGCTTGATCTTTTAGATATAATGTGATCTAGTCATTTCCTTGTCTGTCAATATAGGTTCCATTACCCATCACTTTGTGGGTGATATCCCTAGGACAAATTTTATCTCCATTATGGCCCTCAACCAACACCCACCAACTAGCTGATTATGTCATTTCTCTGCCACCTGATCCAGCCATTTGGTCCCTCAAGCATATTTCATGATCGTATGTTTGAATATGGGCCTCCTAATTGAGTATTTTAGTTTAGTTATCACGAAAACTCTTTGACATGGAATAATGGGGGGATTCGACAAAAAGAGTGGACTAGTTTTGTGCTCTTGTTCCCTAGGTCTCTTTTGGGATGTTAACCTTGAACCCTAGTCCTGTGGGATCTCTTTTATTGGCCTTTGGGTTTACTGGATGGTATTAGATGGGAAACCCTAATTTTGGATGTGTTGTCTCGCTCCCCAATTCACATATTTAACCCCCACTTCTATTCATTATAACCATTTTCATCACTTCTCCCACCTAGGTCCACATTCCTCTCCTGGGTCCACACAGGGTCAGCCACCCCCTCCCCTTGCCCACATCTTGAGTTGGGCCTCGAATGATGCCCCAAAGGTTGATACAGCTAAAAAGAAAAGAAAAAGCATAATTGACCACATTCAATAAGAAATTGTACCACAAAATGCAAAAGATGTTCAAGACAAACACACTTAGCACGTGGCCAAAAGCCATTACATGAGCTCTACCCATTCCATGGCCATCACCCTCATTCTTAGAGGCCCTAGATGAGTCTCCTTTATCATTTAGGAACAAATGATCGTCCCAACCCTTGGAGGGTGATGAACTGCCCCATCTTGAAAAGGGGTATCCAGTGTGATACTTTGCACATCATGCTCTCATTCCTTTAAGCCCCGAGCAGTTAACTAAAGAAAATCATAAAAAGGAAAAAGGTATACAAATAAGGGTGGAAAAATCAAAGTCAGGTTAACTCATGTACCATGATTGCTCCCTCCTACATATCATTTACCTGAGAATGGGCTTCCCTTTTATTGGTTGCCCTTGTACCATGGCATGTGACCTAGGTTGTTTCCCTTCATCCCCTACCCTGTTCCTTCATTATATCACATAACATCACCATTTGAAGAATGTACCATGGACATATCACCCCCTCTGAAGCAGAAACCACTTAATAGGATGATTGGTTAAAACCCCTTGGAGCTTCGAGACATTAGCACATGCCAAAGTCCATTATGGAAGGGAATGCCATTATGAAGTGCCCACTTTTTTTCCATAGTTTGTAAATTATTTTACTTGATTGCTTTAATAACTTGATATGCTAGAAGGTACGGGGACACATTGGATCTTATGTAGGATTGCAGATGCTCTCCATTTTGGGTGTGGTCTCCCTATACAAGGTCCTTACCCTCTAGAGGGCTATATTGGCACATGTAGGGCGTGTGTAGAGATCCATGGGCCTCCACAACAACAGGTACCATTCCATGGATCCTTAGAGTCATTCATAGATCGCTTATGGTTCACCTATTGGACGAAGAAGATGCATGTGGTTCACCATGCCCAACTAGCCCCACAATTATATTATACTCTTCACAGATGACCCAAGACTTGTATGATTATGTGGCATCATTTATACTATCATCCAAGCCCTTGCAGATGGTCTACAAGCATCTTCGATTTGTTTGGAGACCCATGTGGACACTTGTGTGCCCCCACACCCACTTGGGAGCACCACATGTTTACTACTTGGAGAACAAGGGGCCACCCCCTTGTCCACTACTTTTGGAAGTCCTGTTTCACATTATGGCACTTATGGACTTCATTAGGCCTCCTCCAAGGCCCAACGACATGTATTATTTATTATTCGACCTCTTTAGAGGCTTATTCTTTTGATTTTCAGCTAGCTTGGTGGGCTTATCACAAAAAGTTAGTTATCTTGTACATTATTTTATTTTAGGGGCTCAATCAAACCTCATTAGGAAAACTGAATTCATTTGGACATGTATAAATACAAGTGATGTAATTTAATTTTAGGATCATCACTTGGTTTGGACTTGTAACTCTTAGGAGATTTTTGTTATCCTTCTTGGTGGACGAAATTTTGGAGCATGGAATGAATTTTGATGTTTGGATCATTTTCTCTTGTCTTGGAGCTTCTTGATTGGAAAAAAATTGATGGTTGGATATATTCTTATACATGCAATTGCAATTTGATACTATTCTTTATTTCTATTTTTGTGACATACATTGCTATTGGGATTTCGCTATACTAGGTCTAATTTACTGCATCCATTTATGCAAAATTGTGAAAATTTGTTTCTAGATAGTGTTGCTTCATGTATGGGCTATGTATACTGAATGAATGCTCCTAGGGATGTTTCATGGTTGAAATCCATCTTGAAAAGTGTTCTATTTTGCAAAATGAAGTGTAAAGTCTTTGAAGATGCTTTTCTTCTGCCCTAATGCTAAGTGAAGTTGTCTTTAAGGCATCCTTGACATAGCAAATCAAATCCAATTTCATAATCATTCTTGAATCCAACTCCCCAAAGGATTAAGCACTAGTCTACCATAGGTGATCACCCAAACCCTAAAACTTTCCCTTCCTTCTTTGTTTTCTAAGTCTAGCCCCATTGGATCTTCTAGGGCATCAAATTTCTTGCAAACCACCCATTAAAAAATTTCGATCTCTTGGCTCCTACTGTGTTGGTGTGTCTCCTAGGTGCCATCCAATTTTTAAGAAATTTTGATGGTAGGACTTTGAGATATCTCCAGACCTAGCCTTGAGATTGCATATTGCCCTTAGTTTCCTTAGGCGTGTAACCTCATTAGGATCATCATATTTCCTTTATTTAAAATTCTTTCTTTGATCCCTTTATTTTCCCCAGTTGGGTCAAGTACATCATTAATTGCCAAATCCCATTACCTTGACCTATACGGGGGTCCACTTGGTCTCGTGTCATCCCATTTTCTATCAAAATTGATCCTTCAAAAACCACTTAGGAAACCAAGTTCCATAAGTATTTTAGGGATTAGGAAGCTCCTTTACAAGTCATATTCCTTAAGCCTAGCCCTCAAATCCTCATCCACCCCTCTTAGAGAACCCTACACCTTACTTAAAAAGCAAGCAAGCCCTAATCTTGAGCTTCTCTTGGGAAAGTGTTATTGGAATCACCTCCCATCCATTTCATTAATTTATCCTTCATAGGTGATTCTCTATATGTACCAGGTCTCCTCCCATTGGTGAAAGTCTATAAAGAGTAAGGAGATTTAGTTGTCGTGACAGTGGGCTATAGCTCCATTGTTGCTCTTAACCTAGCAAGTGCCCCTCTAGGACCCCTTCTAGTTTGAGTGGTAACAAGTACCACCTCCCAAACATCATTATGCATTATCAAGGTATACTCCTCAAACATTGCATCTTGCCACATCTACTATTGTACAATCTCCTAATAACTAGAAAGTTCACTATCCATGACCTGACTCACTAATGTCATATAACTAGTGTATCAATCTAGTTGTCTCCGCTCTCTCCCACCCGTCCTAGGAGTCCCACAAACTCCTGAGCATCCCTAAGTGTTTGTTGAACCTCTTGGTTCCTCCTACCAACTATATATGGTGGAATTTGGACTTCCACATCCTCCTGATGCATCTCTTGAATCTACTACATCTGTTACTCCACATTGTACGAACTTTCTGGAACACCTGTACCTGAGCCTATGCTCATACTAGTAACCATATTCGTACTATTTGTACTTGAGCTTGTGCTCATACTAGTAACCATACTTGTACTATTCTATTATTGAACTTTTTATTCTACCCTTGGAGCTTTCGTTGGTTGCTCGCTCTAATCAACTAATATTGAAAAATCTTTGGACCTCTGATATGCCTTATCCTCCATGAATCAAGGATCTCTCCATATAATAATCCCCTTGGTCCCTGGAATAAATATCTTGCAAGCCTTTGAGGTCTCACTATACCCAACAAAGTACCCCTTCTCTGTAGTTTTATCCAACTTGGAATGTGTTTCCCCTGGAATGTGACAATAAGCCAAGCTACCAAATATCCCTCAGTGGATAACATCTTAATTCTTCCCAATAAATGCTTCTTCCAGTGTCATCTTTATGAATGCCTTATGTGGGACTTGTTATGAATATACATTGCAGTACCTCATTCCTCTGCCCATAATAATCGTGGCATATCATGTTCATACAACATGGCCCTCATTGCCTCTAGTATCAAATGGTTCTTTCTCTCAGCAATCCCATTCTACTATGGGTTGTAAGGAACTGTCCACTCCCTCTTGATTCCCTCCCTGGTACAAAATTCCTAGGATTCTTTCCTTGTGTACTTGCCTCCATTATATGACCGAATAACCTTCACCTTCCTACCTATCGAATTCTCCACGAGAGTTTTCAACTCTTGGAAGCGATTGAAGACCCCATTCTTGGTCTTCAATAAGTAAATCCATGTCTTCTTGTAGTGACCATCAATAAATGTAACAAAATATTTGTACCCTTTGAGACTATGAGTCAACATTGGACCACATATAGCAAAATGAACTAAATCAAGAACACCTTTGGATCTAGTATCACTCCTTGGAAAATTTTCCTTAGCAGAATTCCCCAATACATCCCTTGCACACATCATTGTGCTTTGTGTTCACCTTGAGTACACCTATCGTTGTCTATTAGAGAAACTTAAGTGTTGCATGGTGGATATGGCTCATCCTACTATGCCATGTAGAAATTCCTTGTAGATCTAAACTGCTTATGTAATATGCTAAAACAAAAGACTTTAATCTACTCTACTCATCAGCAGAAACAATTAAACGATCAAGAAATCAAAACTTAAAATATGAGACAAGATTCAAGCCCATATGCTCAAATATTTATCCAAGGGGAAAGCAACCGCTCAAAACCTCTTGCTATATGTTTTGCATTAGTCACAAAATAAAGAATAAATACTATGCTTTCTCAAGCTCGAGCAACCTCTGCACTAGTATAATCTATCTCACTGCTTCCTAGATAAGCTATGTTCAACACAACCAAATCCAAGCCTACCCAAGTCCCTATTTCCTTGTGTTATTCCTCAAGTAATTAGCCTCCTTGTTACGCAGTAATTTGTCACCGTTGGTCACCGTCCCTGTTACCTTTGCTTTCGCACATTGGAGGACACATTTATGGACCTGTGACCAGTGACACAACCTAAAAACACTTGCATTGGATTCTCCTAAGTATGAACTTCAAACTCCCTAAAGACACCTTTTGTAGATTAGCCCTAAAAAGTTCCCTTTTTCCATTAGCGCGGGTCCACAGTGTCTTACCCGCGCTAATGACTCAGTTCCTCCAAAGAGGGCACACCCATGGACGCTCTGTCATAGAGCAAAGCCCGCGCCACCTAAATTTGGTTATGATTTTTGGCCAGCGGGCACTGAAGTGTTTTTGCCTTCTTTGTTCATCCAGTTCTCTGGGGAAAAATCTCATGGAAGTGGTTGAGTGTCATCTTTTTATCCATGACAACCAAGTTCAGTGGCTATTCTGGGACAATACTAAATCTTCAGTAGGTGTCCGGATACAATGCATACTTCCTCCTTCTCCATCTATAAATGACTGTCACCCTGCATTAAACCAACTAGTTTTTGCCAGAGCTATTGTGAGTGCCAAGATTATGCTGGAGTGATAGTGAGAATTGAGGATCATAGAAGGGTTATGCTGCCAAAATATTGAGAGAGAAGAGGTCACTTTGCAAGACGTATTTAGCTGCTTGCCCAGTCAAAGGAGGATCTGACGTCAGAACTTGGTTGTATTCTCTTTTGTTTTTATCAATAATAATGAACGACTATCATTATGGTTCCACTCATGTGTCTTTCAATGATATTTGAGTTATATCTTTTCTGACCAATATATAATTGCATATACTGGATTTTACGCTTGTGTTTGTATCGTTCTTTGCTTGTGCAGGTGTCCGTTTACGCGAAGCGTGAGGATTGTGACCAGCCAAAGCTAAGGAGCGGGAGCGACGTTTCTTCTACAACTACTAGCGTTGGATTCCAGGTAGATCATCTTGATCGATCTTTGGTTTATGCAATTAGGAACCTGCGTGTAGCATGTGAGATTGTTGCTAGACCCGTGTTGGGCTAGTGGGATCGCCTCTGTCCGCAGAGGGGATTTACCAACACAACAATTTGGCGACTCCACTGGGGAGAAGCTTGTTGTTTTTTTTGTATTGTTTGATTTGTAAATTGTAGACGGAGTCTGAAGAGTGGCCAGGTAGCCTTCGAAACACTCCTGCTATGCAGAAGTGAAGTAGATCAACGCCACTTCAGTCGACCTCCGGTTTAGTTTACAAACTGAGCAATTGCAATCTTGCTTTGCATGTCGATTTTTCTCTCGTTTACTGGCTTGAATACCTTTCTGGGTTGAATTTCTTGCTGTTTATTGCTTGCTGGCCTTTTTAGACACTGTAAACCAAGCCTGGATCTAGTTGTTTTGTCTTTTTTCCTGGCAAACTTCATTAGCGCGTTTATTTTCCAGACAGTCGCGCTGATTGGCGCTAGTTGCTCTCAGACAACTCGCGCCAATCTCTGTTTAGCGCGAGTTGCAGCTTGACATTCGCGCCATACTAGTTAATTTTCTAAATTAACTTGTTTGTCAGTCTGTTAAACTTGGATCTGTGTCTTTTTGCTTCTTTTACACCTCCTGGAAGTTTGATGGACTGTTATTCGGCTGGTTGTTCTTCTCATCCTACAGTTGTTCGCCTTTTTCCATCAATTTTACATCTTAGTCCTTGTGGCTTTGTTTATTGAGCCTTCTCTCGGATTTGTGATTTGCTGATCCAGTCACTTTACTGATTGATTTCCACATTCCTCTGGTAGTTGTACGAGTTTTCCGTTATAGGCTGCAAGTACCTCACTTTTAGCTTGTTTATTTCTTGCCTGACTTCATTGGAACTTAGATTACATAGTTCTTTGAAGATCTTGGTGTTTTCTTTGCTTTGGTGTGTCATTTTTCATGTTTCAGATCTAGTTCTAGATTCCTTTGAGTGAATTATCTGTTTTGTGCATATCTCTTGAAATCTGGTTGAGTGCATCATACTATTTCCAAAGAAAATAAAAGAAAAAGATTTTTGCTTTCATTAATTAGCATACTTGTGTTAATTTTTTGCTTTTAAAAAGAAAACGAAAGAGATTTTCCTTTCTTGTTATTAGCTGCATTAGGATTTGTGTGATCGTTTTGTTTGTATGAAAATCTCAACTCTCCCGTAGATAGAGTTCATTCAATGAAACGATACAATTTTCGCATATAGTTGCATTTAGGAAATTTCAAGAGACCACATACGGCAAGACCGGAAACTAAGACTTAATCAAAGATGAACCATAAAATGAATTCAATGAACCTAACAACGCATTGAAACTTAACGCTCACATTCTAGAGGTCTAGGTTAGAGACGTGTTCCGGCGTTGTTAAACCTGGTAGTTTATCGTTGAGTGGTTGGGTGATTCCTCCACGGTGAAACGATAGGTGCCAGTACGGACTGTGCTCCCACGTACTGTCGAGTATAAATTGGGAGACCCCTATAGGCTTGCAACCTTTGAACCATAGGAAGCCGAGTCTGCC
>APFE031230267.1:1685-20202 GCA_000404065.3 Pinus taeda
TAGGGGCCTAACAGTACATCCTCAGGGGGTTGACCCCGAAGTCTACGGGATGTCCTCAGTAACTCAGCCACGTTTACAAACTCAGGGGATTGGCCCTGAAGTCTACGGGAATGCCTTGGTAATTCAGCCACAGTTAAAGACTTTTAACTACTTCACACGCAAACAAAGTAAAATATCAATGAAAAGCACGTAAAGCCTTTAAAGAACCAAACAAATTGAATCACACGCCTAAAGAATCTAGGAGATCAAGCACACACAAACAGTAACTTTCCGGACCAAAAACACTAGTTGGTGATGAAATCCAACATCGCAGAGTTCGATAGAGAAATAGCGGTTGGAACAGTTACCCCAGCAACCTGCTTAATGAATAGACTGGCACAAGTTTCTCCACTTAACCGTCTCGAGTGAAGAGAACCCCCCAAAAAATCCAAGTGAGTCTAGCCGACGTCTGCTCCAGGTATAGTGGGATCTTCTCGCCACCATCACCCTAGGAAGAATCCTATAGAATATGGTCACTATGGTTACCAACAGAAACAAATATACCTGGGGGAACAATCTACGATCCGATACGCACACAAGGGCAGAGTAGCAAGCTCAATCCCCTTGAAGGCTCCTCGACATAATCTGAGGTTTACCAACAAGTGACCCCAGACTCCTCGACAATGGTTAATCCGAGGTTTACTGTTTGTAATACGTGAATATCTGGCGTCGTTCCCAATGAGGAAGGATTGATTCCCGCACTGGTTCGGACACGATCTCGTGCTTCTCCTTTAAGAGGAGCTTTCCCAGAGCATAGATGCAACAATTGGATTTCTCTCCTACCACAAGATATAGCTGCTTGTTTGTTTTACTATCTTGGAGAGTTAATTACTCCCTACTCCAAGACACTAGCCTAAGCTATGTTGGTGTATTAGAGCCCTAGAAACAAAAAATTGCTAGATTGATTTTATTTAAGCATGATTTTTATTGCTTTTTTATTAAGTCAAGAGGTGATGGAGATGAAACTCGTGGTGTAAAGACTTGACTCAAAATCACTACAAAAATGCACTTAAGATGATTAAGAAATCTTTTCTCTTCAATGAACTTCTAGCTAGGAAAGAGTTGGAGAATGCAAATACATGTAAACACAAATCTTTCTTAACAAGCAAATCAAAAGAAGAGTATTTGTTCCAATGCACTCAAAACGAGACAACTAGTTATTTTGCACAAGAATTTCCTTTTTCATTCAAACACTCAAATGCTACCAAAACAAACTTTTTCAAAAGAGATTTTTATTTTATAAAACATTTAAAAATATTAAGCTAAGCAAATCTTGAGGAAAACCTATGAATAAAGAACTTAAGATCTACAAACTATGAAACCTATTTGAAAGTAAAAGCTCACAAAATGTCTTTTCGAGGATGTTTTACTTGGCTATAAGCAAACCAAGGACCAATTTGTCTAGAATCACATATAAGTCAAGAACAACCAATTTTATTTTATTTTTGAAAATGAAAATCCAAACTTTCAATCAAAAGCTTTTCAAAGTTTTGTAAAGAGAAAACTCAAAACGAATTCCTCAACAAGGGGAGATTTCATAAATGGTCAGACTCATAAGAAGGCTGGTAGAAACTAAGGTGATATGAAGTCCCTACAGCTTCTAAGCTTAGAGCCACTACACAACCAAATCGAAAAACAAACCCAACAAGCAAAACTCCTAGGAATTTCACCTAAAACCTAACACCAATGAAATTAAACCAAGGAAAGCTTTCAACAAGTCACATGCAGGTATGGGCAGAGGATAACAAGTACTAAATCAAAATAAAACTAATTTAAAGAGTAAAATTCAAAATTTTCAAAATTTTAGCAAGGTACGCAGGTTCAGAGTTTACACAGGTGCGTGTACGCTCTGTGTGCAAAGTAAAAGTGCGTATAGGTACGCACTGTGACACAAGCACAGACTACGGAATTCTCCTAAACTAATGAAAAGCAAAAAACAAACCTAGATCCACTAAATCTACCCAAGTCCACACACAAAGAGCCAAAAACAGAAACAAAAAGGCAAGTTTCTTAGGTCAAAGAAAAACAAGAAAAACAATCAAGTCCCCAGCGGAGTCGCCATTTTGTCACGCGGAATGAGTCGATCTTACGGACAAGATAGACCTTCCTAGAATCTAAAGAAGACCTAATGACAAGCAAACCAACCAGACACTATATTTCTCTAAATGTGCTTTTATAAATAATGGCAAACAAGTGTGTTTAAGGCCTACCTTATGTTGAACGCAAGTTTGGGGATGCCTTCGCTCCTTTGATCCAAATGAGTTCCTTTGTCGCGAACCTACAAACAAAAACAAGGCAAAGAATTAAATAGCACCTGAAAAACCAATATTATAAAACATATTTAACATGAAAGTCAAGGAGTCCATGAAACAAATAACATGAGATACTTGTTGAGAAAAATGAGTCTGATTGTATTAATTTAAAAGAAGAAGAACTTTACAACCTTTGCCTTGACGTTGTACAAGCTCCTCCCAGGGTCCAACAAGAAGTCTCCTCTACTTTGACAAGCTCCACTCATTCCCCAATGAAGCCAAAAAGGTATGTGATCTCTCCTCTTAAGCTCAACTAGGAAGTCTTGATTTCACCAGCATTTACCCTAAAAAATGTTCAACTTCTAACCTCCCTAGCCACTAACCCAATGCCTCAATTTATAATGCAATGGAGGGAAGTTACTAGGTCCTCCTTCAAAGGGATAGAATCCTCCTTCAAAGGGATATATCCTCCTAACAAGGGATTAGCTCCTTCTCTTTTGGGATGCATGAACCACTTTGGAGCGAACAATCCACGTCAAAATTCCTTCTAGAATCATCTAGAATTAGCCCAAAGTGAGTTTTTTAAGATAAAAATTGCGCCTTTTGACTTTCATAGGGGTATGCACCCTCCCCTTTACATACAGAGTGTATAAGTACGTAGGTACTCTAAACAAAGGGCGCGGGCCCGCAGGCAAAAGTGAGAGAAAGTGCGGAACCAGAGTTACATTTCTTTTTGATGTATTTCTCTCATTTCCAAAGCTTATTTTGAAGAGTTGAGGTCTGAGACTTGATTAGGAGGTCAGTACAAGTGATGATAGACCCATACTGACTGCAAATAATCAAGGTGACGATATTTTTGTGTAACAAGGAGTATTACTGTTAGATGCTTATCCAATCCTCCATCCTCCCTACCATGGTCCTGACCTAGTGCATGACACATTATATAAGAGAATACAATGTTTATCATCACTCCCTCTCAAGCAGGGAGGATATACTCATTCTATTTTAATCATGGAATAAATCCTTATTCCTTCATAAACATTTAAGGATACTTCTCACTTCCTCTCAAGCATAGAGTATATTCCTTACTTTATTTCAATTGGGAAGTTACAACCACAAGATCTTTAGCTTATTTTCATAAATGTAGCAACTACTAGTTCTTCTCGGAGATCTTCAAGTATTAGCTGCATAGATCTTTCTTACTTTTTCATCTCATTGTATTGAGCTTCTGCCTTCCTGGATGTTATGGAGCCATCTTTTTCCTTTACTCTTGAGATAGGTTTTAGGCTATCAACCTCTCATATCACTTTCCTTTAGTCATCATCAATAAATGCATTATATTTATCCAGTCAAGTTAAAGCTTAGTCATAGCTTCCTTTGGGCATGGAAGTGATATTTATTGTCATATGAACATCAAGTTATCTCTTTGTATTTCTACCTCTCAATCCCAAGATGAAGTAAGCATATTGACCATACAATTATTCAAGTAGTATTAATACCATCCACTCAATCCATGTATTCATTAAATTGAGTTCAAAGCTAACAATTATAGATATACTTTCCTCAATTGTCATCTACAATATCCTTTTAGTTAGCAAAACTATATATCAACAAGATAACCAATACCGAAATATAATATCAAACTTACCTTATCATGATGGCCCTTTCATCAAAGTATTTTCTTACTTGTATCCTTTAATATCAACATTATTTCGCATGATCCATCTCCATATTGTATAAGTATCCTTCTCCATGCATTCACTTTTAATCAAGGTTCCCATGTATTGAACTGATCAACAAGCTGCAATATATTCCTTAGAGTTGTCATTATTAACTCTCTTTTATTCTTTCGGAGACCATACTTGATTTTGATCAATATCATTGAGTTTACATCATGCTATCTTGTGGAAGAGTCTTGATATTTTTCCATTCTAAAGCATACAAACTTATTCTTTCAAGAATCGAGTAATCTTGTAGAAGACTTATCGAGCACGTTCTTATAACCAAATCTTTCTACAAGGTTCTTGTAGATATGAATTCTACCTTCTAGAGAATAGTTACTTAAAAACATGCATACCTTTTCTTCCATACCATCATCTAGCCATCCTTTGAGCTTTCATCCAACCTTATTGAAGATAAAATTTCCTTTCTTAAGAGTTAAAAGAATTTAATTCAACCATCTGCATGCCTACATCCTTCAAGACTACTATTTCCATACTAGATGGAATACATACTAGTCATAATGCTTCTTCCAAGAACCTTCCTAGATGATGGTTCCTATAGGATAATTTTTAATGATCCTTTTTGCAAAATGACTGCCTCTAACAATATGTTAGAAAGTGCTTGGATGAAATATAATATGTAATATGATCCCAATCCTCTTATTATTGTAAGCTAGATGATTCTTATCAAAGAAACTTGATCATGTAGACTCTAATTTCTCTACTATCACATGCTTCTTTCTACGATGTTATGCTTTATAAAAATCAAGACCCTTCTAGGGAATGCAATGATGTATGTTATTTTACTTTATTCTTTCTAATAAAAAGAAATAAAAATTGCAAATGAACCTGATAAGGATGGAGCTTCCTTCATTAGTAAAGATATTCTCCTTTTGGCTTCTTCTCAGGTTCTCTTTTTCCTCAGCTATGTGAGCTTCACTTCTTTCATTTGTTTTGTTGTTCTTCTTTTTTTGAAAATCCCTCTTAAAATTTCCATACTCATTGCATCCAAAGCATTGAATCTTAGACATATTTTTCTTTCCTTTGGACTTTCCAAACTTCCATTTCTTCTTCTTCTTCTTGGATTTCACAAAAAAACTGAGACTTCTCATTTCATTCAGTGTCATCCTTTGCCTTTATCCTAGTTTCTTCCAAGATACATTGAGCCCATAACGGTTATGGGTGAAACCACCCTAGGGCTTTGGGTTGAGAACCTTAATAGAGCATAGGGAAAACCTCAACAAGAAATGCTCAAACACATCAAAAATACTTATTCTACTAAATTGTGTAGGAGTGCCCTTACCCAGATGTCCTTCATTTGGGTAGATCAAGTAGGGTGCAAACCCTCAGCTTCTCCCGATGTTCTTGAAACTTGAAAACTATTCAAATGGAACATACACAAAAGTAGAAACATAAAGCATATACATGATGTTAACTTTAAATCATATAAATGAATGACTAATTATACATCAATATAAGATTAATAAATGAATTACAACATAATTTTGATGCATAAACACATTTCATATCAGAAACAAAACAACATTCCTTCTATTGAAGTAAGCTATAAATGAGGTGGAGAAATATGACCTGAGTCCTTCTCCAGATCCAAGCGGAAATGTCCTCCGGATCCGTCCTTTCCCGACCTTCAACAATCTTCCTCCATCACCAATACAAGGATATCTCAAGCAAGATGGAGGATATCTATAATCAAGGAAACGAAGGTTTCCTGGAGCTTTGGGGAGTGCAGGAGGCACAAGGATTCTTCAGACTTGATCAGCGATAATCTCACTATAGTATCAATATGTCATCCTTTCTCCATTAAGGCCTTCCCATGGAGGTTTATTTATACCTCTCAAAATTTATTTATTTTATTTTATTTATTTTTATTCCATTCTATTTATTTATTTCCAATTGGGCCATGGGCAATAAGAGGTGAGTAACAGGTAAAACCCATGAACTCTACTCGAAATTAAGGAAATTTAATTTTTTTAAGTGTTTTAACATATGTACATGAGTTGGATATATGCCGACCCATGTGTACACACTTTTATCACAAGGAAAAGTAGTGCATAGGGAATAAAACACAGTTTTTTAGATTTTGGACCAAGTCTTGAAGGAAGGGTTGCCCTAGGCCATAATCAGAGCATCAAATCTACCAAGAGTGGTAAATGGCACTCTAACAAATGCCCCCAATATATGAGGTCAGAAGGGGTACATGATGGCCGAAATGTATTAAGTGTATGGAAGGAATCATGCTAAGACCGAGGAGGAGTTCACCATAATTCAGCTTGCCAAGCCATCGAAAGAGATAAGAAAGAAACTGATGTCTGAGGCAGGCATACTCATGCTCATAAATAGTAAATTATGTCCGCATGTCAAGTACAAAAGCAGATCCAATATGCATACAAGTATAAAGGAACTAGAAATACATAATGGATCATCTGATCATAATCAAGAAAGTACATGTCTGAATATCACATATAAAGAGTTGATCAATGATGCTGAAGTATGAAGCTGATCACTGAAGCCAAGAAACTAATCCAAATAGTACCAAGTGAACATGATGGAATAAATGGTACTACACTGCAACTCGGGTGCCAACATATAAGATGTCGTTGTAAGGAACTACAACATATAATGTGGATGGTGTCAACTAGCATAAACATGAGCAACTGACAAGTGAATCAAGACATGTTGATGCAAACCTAAGGTCTTCATCGACCGCTGTGGTAGATTTCTACACAATGGGAATGAATGATATGAATTCAACCATGTGAGAAATTGTTTGATTATCAGTCATTGATGTATACAATTAACAAACGTGAGACTACCCACCGATAATGATGTTGAGATTCAAGGTACTCAGTACAATCTAACAAGTGTGAATAAATGAGTTGTAGTCGAACACTTGAAAGAATCTATCAACCAGGAGACAATGATTTTTTCCCATTATCGATAGCGAAGGAATCCGCCATTGATGACCACAAACCTTAAAGTACTGCGAAATGGACTCTAGATCCCTTTCCCAGAGCAATGAGCTGAAGTCGATGGGAAAAGATCTGCTAGAAGGAAGGCATTAAGGCATCCTTCATCAATCTAGCGCGAGTGTAACTCGTAGGCCAATAATGTGGAAGGAATCAGATGAACAAAGATGTAGTAACCCAACCGAAGCACGTTTCTAGCATACACAAGATGTAACTAGCACATGATAGAAACCCTCTAAACCAACCAATAATGAAAGCTGACGCAAAGGCGAGGAATCCACCAATAGGGTCAAATGGAAATGAAGGCACTGCACGAATCCCAATGTGTGATAATGAACGCTAATGTCGAACACAAGGGGAACCACCCAGTCAAAGACCCATGATAATGATCGATGTTGAGCACAAGGTGACCTATCAATAATGAAAACAGGGCTAGGATATGGCTCTAGATCTAGCTTTAGAGCAATTTGTCGTAGTCGATGGACAAGACTCGCCAGCAAGAAGTTAATTGAGACATTCTCAAACCAGCATAAGCAAAGGACTGATAAAATTGATGTGATAAAAAACATGACGCTGACAACCAGGGATGGCCGACTGAAAAATAGGTCAAGAGACACTGCAGAGAGTCCGACTCAAGTTTACTTCCCTTGAACAAAAGCACGACTCAACTGTGACTACAAGGCGTCATATGATAACTTTGTATGAGTTTGTCATGCAAGAGGCATAAGCAAACTTTCCATATGATTGGAAGAGGTAACCAATTAGAGGAGGAATGACTTGATAACAAGGTTAAGGCTCTCCTAAGTCATACTAAAGCCCACCCCAATGGAGGAAATATTTTATTTTGAGTGCTTTGTTCAAGGGCGACACGACTAACTCTAGATGCCATCAAAATATGGAAATAATGTCCCTTTCTCGCTCTTTTATTTGGAATATATAATTTTTTTTCTTTTCTTTTATATGAAGCTTTAAAAATAACAAAAGAATGCTATAGTACAGTGGAAAGAACGGGTGTTGAAAAAGCATATGATCTAGTTCCTGGGAGGGGAACATTCCTATGCTTCATGCGAGGTGGTGAAACTGGTCAAGGACACTCAAAGGGATGTTATTTCCATGGGTATAAGGGTGTGTCAAGTTGTAAAGGCTAAGAATTGATTGCAAGGTTGATTTTTCATAAGACATGGTCGATAAGTGGCTTAAACACAAGTCCAAGTGAAGTTGGCTCAAGACCAAATGGTGCAAGTAGTCAATATCCAGTGCAACAGTAAAACTCAACACCAAGGAGCCTCTAGGGTATAAGGCCAGAAAATGGAGCAGAAGAATGAGAATGAGTCTTCTACGCACAAGCCATGGCGGGACTAAAGAGGACTCGTGAGCCTACTCAATATAGTTGCATGGGCAGCCAATGTTAGAGAGGATCTAACTAAGACACCCATGTAAAGGTTGGCTCTACCATCGCATCATGATTTTTAAAGTTGATGAGTGAAAATGGTTTGAAAATCAAAATACAATGGGGTTGACCCTATGGCTAACGTATTTTAGTATGGAGGCTAGTATGCAAAATGCAACAGAAAGTAGTATTCTCTAACCTATATGCCAGTAAGAAAACGATCCCTGCTGTGACAAGTCTACGATCATGGGACCAAAAATGATGTCTCGAAGAAGTATCCAAAATTTCCTGAAAAGACAACTCATTATTGACACTCCAAGCCACAAGGTCAAAAAGTCCACAAGACAAAAATCAATTTTTGAAAAAATAATTTTTATTTTTCAACTTATATAAGGACTTTTGGACTTGTAGTTTTGCCATTTGTGTTTTTAGCAAGGAGTTGTGGAGACAAACCCAAACAAGCTTCCTCCAACCAATTGAACCATGTAAATTTCTCCAAAACTTCCAGGTAACCCTTATATCCTGCTTGTAATTATTTGTGATACTTTTTAAATGTTTTTTTAAAGTTTTGACCATAGGAAAATATGTCAAAAATTTCATCTTTGCATACACGTGGGTTGAATACAAGTAACTAGCATATACGAGGGCCCTACACACAACTGTGTTAAAAGGAAACCCGCATGTGCGCGAGTAAAAACTTTAAAACATAAATCTAATGGTTTGAAACATTTTTTTGGGTAGGATGACCATCACTTGGTGAGAAAGAGATCATAGTACTATAGATAATCAAGTAATGGAGGACCAAAATGCTTTGGATGCTTTAAGAGACTATGGCTTGTTAAAATTCTTTAAAATGCCAAATACGAAAGCCAACACACAATTGCTTGAGCTTTTGATTCATTACTGGAGTGTAGAGGATGACACATTCATGATCAATTAGATACCCCTAAGGATCGAGATCAAAGATATATACTTTAGTACTGGTATTTCTTCAAGGGGAGAAGTGGTGCATTAGACTAGAAGGACGAGGGGTAGTCTTACTGTAGAAGACTATGTCCACATATACTGTCCCGGTCATCCTGAAAAGATTGGAAGTCATATTCTAATCAAACTCATAGAGATCTTGTCCTTGAAGATTTTACTATTTACCATTGCCAATGTAAATGGCTTTGCTGCTTTACATTAGGCCTCACGAGTATCTACGAGCCTAGCAGTGGAATGTATCACCATAGTGTTTGATTGGTGCACACCTCTACTGACCAATATGAAGAACAAATTGACCTCCATTTAGAAGGGTCAAACAAAGAATTTTGGATATGGCACAATTTTATGCTCATTCTTCTTTGAGAAAGTACTTGGGCTTCGACCCAAGCTATTATCAACTATTAGCAGCCCTAGAGATCCACAAATGGGTAGGTAAGCTGACCTGATGAAATGCCTTGGGGGTGGCGATGTGCCCAGGATGAATTTTGACGATGAGTTTTTCGCATGGTGGGATCAATAGGTCATCACAGCCAATGACTACCCCTATGCCGAGATGGATTTCCGAGGAGATCCAGATTTAGTGTTACCACCAAATGCAACATGGGGTGCCATAAGTAACAATTTTTTAATTTTTAAGATTTTTTAAGACTTTTTTGGTTTTTTTTTTTAATGAACTAAAAAGTATTTTTGATGAGACAAGATGCTTACAAAAAATATTTATCATGTTTCAAATGTCGGACCAGTGAGACCTGGCGGATTTTACCGACATAGGCATCGTGGGAGAGATGCGGAAGGGGCTACAGCTAAGATAGAGAGAGTTCTTCATGCAGTTCAGAGGAACTTGGTGAGGTTGAATCACCAAGTACTCATGATAGCCATAGAGGATCTACCCAAGGAGATGCAGCTTCACGTGGTAGTAGTACCACGGGATTGGGTGCGGCTATTTCGGTGTGTAGCCAATGCTGTTGTTTATTTTCTGGCTACTCATCCTAAGCCATCTAGATAGATGATTAGATATTTTCATGATTGGACATGATGATGGTCATAAGCCCAGATTTTGTAGGGCATTTTGTCCCAAATTTTTGTATATTATTTTGGGCACAAACACTCTATCTATATACAAGCGATTTTATGATATATTCAGATGACATTTTGATTATTTTAGATGTTTTTTAATTTGATGAATGATTTATATGTCAATCTAATGCTTGATTAGAAATAGAATCTACTAATGAATTTTCCAATCGTGGAATGTGGACATATGTGATATAAACAAATGATCATTGAAACAATATCACTCTCGAAAATTGGTGATATAAATAGGGATCTCATACCCGATAAGTGTTATTCAGCTGAGTTACCACCTGTTGTAAGTCTAAATAAACCACTAATGAATCAATACCAAGAGATATTGCTTCAGATAGCAAATTAATAACGAAATTATATGGTGAAATATTATTTGAAGCAGAACCGATACATACTCCTCTTAAAACTATCAACTGGCCAGATGGATAATAAATCACCCAAGCTATGGAAGAAAGGTTCCGAGTATGCCTACTCCCACCATTAGCGAATCCTAGATATACTGAATCGTCCATCAATACCAGCCCAAAGCATATAAAAAATATCAACATCACTAAAACCTCTAGATAAATATGTACAAACATACAATATATACAAACAAGCAAGTGCTCGGTCAAAGCCTAAGAAAAGTACTTCTTAAGGTAGAGCACATTTTTGGGGTCCACCAACTTGTTTCCTTCAAAGTCAATTAATTCATAAGCCCCATTTTTCAAAACGCACTTGAATATAAAGGGACCGTACCACATAGATTAAACTTGCTTGCCCCTAGGGTGTCTTTGCCTTGATCATAGACCAGGACAAGGTCACCTTCAGAAAGATTCTGAGGGTGGATAGCTTTATCGTATTGAGTTTTTACCCTATATTTATGGGCTTTGTTTATTATGGCGACATCTTGACACTACTCATCAAGATGCTCCAAATGAACGAGGTGTTCCTCGAGACTAGAAGTCTCTGGAAGAAGTTCAACAACTAGCTTAAGAGAAGGAATTTCACATTCACTAGGAAGGATAGATTCCAACCTGTAAACTAGTTGAAAAGGAGTAAAACCAGTGGCAGTATTAACTGACGTTTGGTATGCCCAAAGCGCCGGATACAATATGATGTTCCAAGTGGATCGAGCTTTGTCAATCGTCCTTTGTAGGATGATTTTAAGGGACTTTTTCATGACTTCAACCTACCCATTGGCCTGAGGATAATATGGAGATGAATTCTCCTGCCGAAAACCCAACTTGAGAGCCAATTCGGACATCAGTTGATTTTGGAAATGACTGCCATGATCAATGAAAATCTCTTTAGGGATACCAAATTGTGAAATAACCTAATTGAAAAGAAATAAGGCCACTGTTTCACTTTCGTTTTTGAAAGTAGGCATGGCTTCAGCCCACTTTGTAAAGTAGTCTACAACCACAATGATGTACTTATGATTCCCCGTTGAAGGAAGATTACAAGTATTAAAATCAATGCCCCACTTCGTGAAAGGACTGTCTGTGATAATAGGGAAAAACAGAGATGGATGTGCGTGCATTTTCCGAGTATAGACTTGACAAGGATGACATCTTTTGACTGCTTCAATACAATCTTTGATTGAGGGCCAAAAGTAGCCTACTTGCAAATTTGTTTGGGTTGTTGCAAGCCTTGATAGATGACTGCCACAAGCTCCGCTGTGGAAATCATTAAGCATTGACTCAGCTTCTTCCAAATTCAAACAATGCCTAAGGATTGAATCAATCCCATGACGATATAATGTGTCACCTATAATAACATAATTCTTAGCGAGGTGACGCAAATTTTTACACTCATCTTTGGAGAAAGCAGGTGGAAACTTCAAAGTCTGGAGATATGTGATGATATCTCCATACCACGGATCTTGTGAAGAAACAAGAAATAAATGTTCATCGGGGAAATTTTCATTGTGAATAATTTCTTCCTCACAAGGTAGCTCTGATATCAACTCTGCAAATACTAAAGATTTCTTTGATTTAACTGACATGAATTCAAGATTGAATTCTTGCAAAATGACAATCCATCTATTATATTTTTCCCTAATCACTCGCATACTGAGGACAAACTGAAATGGATTGATGACTGCTAAGACGAATGTTTTTCGAAGCAAAATGTGCCGAAGCTGCTAGATAGCATGTACAACTGCCAAAGCCAATTTCTCGATGGGAGAATAGCGTAGTTCAGGGCGTACCAAGATTCAACATAGGTAGTAGATTACATGCTCACAGAAAGCATCATCTTCCTGAACCAGAACCATACCAATGGTTGATTTTGCTACAGCAAGATACAAAAGGAAGTCTCTGCTATAATCAGGTGGACTCAATAGTGGAGCAGAAGTTATTGCTTTATTCAAAGCATCAAAGGTTGTTGTGCGAAATCACCCAATAAAAATGGGACTCCTGTCTTAAGCAAACGCATAAATCCTTTTGTAATCTTGACATAATTTGCTATGAATCTCCTCAAGAAATTTTCCTTTCCTTGGAGACTTTGAAGTTGATGAATGGAAGACGGGTGAGGAAACTGAAGTATTTCCTCAACCTTGAAGGGATCCACATGAATCCCCTCTGTTGATACGATGAATTCTAACAACCGACTGGATGTGACGATGAAAACACACTTATTTGGATTCAACCGGATTTTATAAAAACGACATCGTTCAAAGATCAATCGAAGGTGTTTAGGATGATCAATTCTCTTTCGAGAATGAGCAGCTAAATCATCTAGATATGCTTCGATAACGTGTTTGATTTTGTGAAAAGCATAAGACATGGCCCGTTGAAAAGTGGCTCCAACATTTTTAAGGCTAAAAGGCATATTTTTGTATGCAAACGTACCCCAAGGAAAAATAAAGGTTGTCTTGTGCTGATCTTCTGGATGGATAGTAATTTTGATTGTAACGAGAGAATCCATCCATGAATGAAAAAATTTCATTACCCACACATTCATTAATGATTTGATCAATAAAGGGTGTGGGGTAATTGTCTTTCAGACAAGCCTTATTTAAGTCCCTAAAGTCAATACATACTGGAATTGTTCCTTTCTTTTTATCCACGAGGACTGAATTAGGGACCCACTCAGTCAGAGGAATGGGGTATATAAAGCCCGCCTTAAGCATATTTTCAACTTCAGATTTAATAGCTGATGCTTTTCTAGGATTGACCAGTCAAAGTTTTTAATGAATAGGTTTAGCATTTTTGTATGCCTTGATCTCATGCTAGACTATAGATGGATCTATTTTAGGCATTTCCTCATAAGACCAAGCGAACACATCACGAAACTATTTGAAGAGATCGGTGTAAATTTGAATTTCTTCAGGGGAACAGTAAGCTTCGATGAAGACATTTTCGATTATGTTAGGATTCCTAGAGATGTTCACAGGTATAGTTCGTAAGATAACAGACATGTTACCTTCGGCAGAAAACTATGTTGGTGCCAAAGGGTTTAAAACTATATCAACATCACTAGTAGACAAACTGGACAAACTTGACTCAATTTCTCACAAATGAGGGAGGAAATATGAATGATGATGTAAATCATCCCATGGTTTATCAACACCCATCATTTCTTCTAGAATTTCTTCCTCATATGGTAAGACTGTATCTAAGAAATCCTGAGCTAAAGTTGAATCGAGGGTCTAGGCTGGAGCCACATCTCCATCTAATTCCTATGGTGACAAAGGAGTAGGATGGGAGTTTGCAGAGTTAACAATAGGTTGATAATCAATTTCTACTGCAAACATAGGACATGTCATTCCACCTACCTTCCCTCCATCTAATGTGGTGTAGATGAGGGTAAAGGCCAAGGGTTTGAAAAATAATGATTTCAAAAGAACTCTCTTCGATAAGGTCCCCCGGAGGATGAAATAGCGTTGATTCTAGCTGAAGGAGCAGGGAGATCAAAACTACCCATTAATTAATAGTATATCCCAACTCCTAAATTCTCAATAGGTTACCTAAGATTGTCCACTAATGGAATACTAGAGTTAGAGTATGTGTGAGAATCACCCAGAGAATAATCCATCTGATCAACTTTTACAGTCCTTCCCTCATGAGGAAGACAAAGGATACGAAATAATGATGAAATCCATCTCGTAGATCCAATTCCTGCCTAAGAGGAGTTTGTAATCCAGGTTTGCATCAACAATTTATACCTCAATATTTACCACCTTTCTCGCAACACATATGGGAAAGGCCGGAATAATCCTGTGTGACCTAGGAGAATTTCCATCAAATGTTGTCAATAGAGTCAGTGAAGGAACAACTTGAGGTGATCCAACAGCCTTCCAACATGACATGGACATCACACATGTGGAAGCTCCCTCATCTATAACTATTTGAAAGATGTTAGTCTTTCAATATGTGGACTTTATTTGGAAGGCCATATGATGGGGATGTCTCTTTTTCTTGTTTGACATATCAAAAGTGAGCACAAGTGAATTTTTTGGAATACTACTTTGATTTCCGAGAGAAAATCACTCCTCTTAGCAAGGCATGATTGGAGTACCTCTAATGTTGACATAGCGCAAGGACTCTGAGCCAGATATTCTACAATCATGTAGTTCTGGGCTGCCCTAGCATTAGGATTAATGGTCGAGTGCTTCACAGAGCCTTTCGACATCTAAGGTATAGACTCAACAAATGGCTTCTCAATATGGAGTGGCTCTGAGGCATCAGAAGAAGACTTAGCCTTAGATGATTCTGATTCATTGTAATCACGTGATTGAGTAGCGACATCGATATGTGAGCTTATCATATAAACATTTGATGAATTGTCCCCTTCCCGATTTCCCCCATTCGAGGTGATGAGCCCCATAAATGGGTAGTTATATGGGCTCATTTGGCCTCCTACCTTAGCTTAATCCACCATTATCATTAGTTTATTGCATGATTTTGATTACATTTATGCTAATAGAGTGAGTTGGGTTAGTCATTATGCCATGAAGTCTAATGTGTGCTTTATGCAGATTTTTGGTCAATTTTGAGACAAAGTCAAAGGTTTAATGAGCGTTTGGCAGCCATTATTCGAGGTAAAAAGGGACAGGATTTGTAGGGGGGTGACCCCCTCATTTATGACTCCCTACTTCAAATCTTCCTTCACAAGGCTCAGAGTACAAGCAACCACATCAATGCATCAAAGGGGTAGCTGAGCAAGTGAATGTTAACTGCTGCCTATCTCAAGTCCTAGGAGCCAAGCCTCCCTAATTTTAGGAGAGATGTTGGGAGCTACAGTTGTACAAATAGAGAGGCCTAGAGCCTTAGTAGGTTGGTTGGATGTTAGTCAAATTTTGGCACTTTTGTTGCAGATTTTGCTCAGCTCATTTCGAGCTTACTTTTGTGGACAGTTTTATGTAATGTGGCTATTATTTTGATAATGAAGATGAAATATTTTCTGAGCCAACACTGAGTTCTTCCAGAGGGCTGAAGCTCTTGGGTTAGGGCCCTACCCAATCTCCTCAGCACCTCTTGTTTTGGATTTATATGTCTTGTTGCAATTCATGAATTAGTTGTTGTTAGATAGATTTCTTCCTTAGTAAAATAGGTTGCTTTTTGGAAATTTACATAGTTGTTTCCATTTCAGTTTGTTTAAGTAGGTTAAATAGTGATAAGAGAAAGATGAAAAATGGCCATCAACAGCGCCTTGACCTCTTTTCTTCCCTTTGGGACCATGAGCTGAGGTCAAGACCCTTGTGCTGCCACAAAAAACACAGTTTTGCCTTCTCCATGCAATTTCTAGTGTTATAGTTTGATTAAGAGGTTAGTGCTTTGCTTCATATCCATTTTTCCATACTCATTTTTGTTTCTACAATAAATCTCCATTCATGCTTTCCTTTCCATGTAGCATTGTTCAACATTTTATTTCCTAGATTAGAATTTAGGTTAATATGAGGTACAATTCTGTTTTTTGGTGTAGCTAGTTTCTTTTCTTGCTCAGTTTCAGTGTTTGATTTGTAGCTCTTTTGTAGTACATCTCTACTCATAATAAGTCAATAAATTAGCCATCACCATCTCTTTTTCTACATGCTCCATAGGTCATTCATAGCCCCTCATAAATCTGCCATAATTTGCTGCATTTTTCTCGTAAAATTTCCTCTCATCCCTTGAACAAATCCAACCATCATTCTCTTTCCTAATCCTTCTTGATGAACCTTGGACACCTTAACACGTCCCTCTAGTCTTCAACTACCATTTCCCACCATTTTTCCACCTTCAAAACCTCTAAAACATCTCTTGGCATCCTCCTGCAGAGCCCTTGCAACCTCCTGTAGAAATTCCTGTAGGTGATTTTTTGAAGTCCGATTGCAGGGAAAGCCTCCAGAAAGTTACCATAGGCCTCCTAGGACCCCTCCACACCTTCCTACACCTCTTCAAATCCTAAAGTCGCCCTCCATTACCACCTAATCACTACCACATCTACAAGCAAATAAATTACATGCATAACAATTCCATATAAAACACATACAAATCCAAAAAAGATATTTTTTTCTCATTTCCTCCTAGAAATAGCTTGAATAGATGTTGTTTACTTCCTAAGTAGGTAATAGCATTCATTTTATGGTTTTTCATCTCTCCTTCTGCAAAAGTAGGGTTAGTTGGTTAATTAGGGTTTGCTAGGGTTACTTCACATTTCAGTCTTCTTTCACTTTTTGCAAGTAGAGTAGCATCTGTAGAGTGAGATTTCCTTTCTTTCATCATACATAAAGCTTCTTATGGAAATAATAGAAGTTGGCTTGAGTTCCTAGTGATCTTGCGCCATCTAAGCAAGTGACAGCCTGCAGTAAGAACTAGTACTTGTGGATACAACATCGTCGCTTCCAAGTTTGTTACAAACTATCAGGTTGATAAAACTAAAGTAGGAAGCCCCAGGAGTTGCAACATTACTACTGCAATACTGGTGCTCACCACTTTTTGTCACCGTTGTTGGGGAAGCGTCAGAGTATTTTGTGATTACTGCTTTCCTTCTATTTTCTACTGCAACATTCTGCTAAGTAGTTCATTCCAGCAAAAGTAGGGTAGTTGTTTCTTTCAATTTTTGCATTTCCTTGCTTTCATTTCAATTCTGCAATTTCCATTTCAGCAAAAGTAGATTAGTCCTTTGCATTATGCAATTTCCTTTTTAGCAAAAGTAGATTAGTCCTTTCAATTCTAAAATTTCCATTTTAGCAAAAGTAGATTAGTCATTTCCTTGCTTTCATTCCAATTTTCCAATTTCCTTTCAACAAGTTCATTTCGGTAGTTGCAATTTGGTTATTCAATCAATTTCAGTTTTACAGGTACAGGAAGGAAAAAATGAAAATCACCCAAGAGATTTCCTTTCATGCCTGGTAGGAACAGAGATAATGCAGGGAAATTCCTACCCAACACCCCTGCCACATCACAAAGCCACCCTTCTCTCTTCTTTGATGGCAGTGATCCAAAAGAACCTTTAGGGGAAAACCCAGATATATTTGAAGAACCTATAGGAGAAGAAGAGGAAGAAAACATCCCTCCTGAGACAATGGATGAAAACAAAAATGCTAGGGGGAATGGAGAAAGAGTAGAGGGTACCTTTCCCATCCAAGAGACCAATGGGGACACTAAAATGAAGAACATAAGCCCTTCAACCCTACCTCACTTCAATGGATTGACTACAAAAGATCTTGACACCTTCTTGTTTGAATTTACTATTATCTGTTGAACCTATGACTATGCAGAAGATGAGCAGAAGTTGAAAATGTTTCCTTCTACCCTCAAGGATGCAACATTGCGTTGGTTCATGGGGTTACCTGGCAATAACATCACAACTTGGGCTCAGATGTAGCAAGCCTTTAATAACAAATATCGAGACTATTGTAGGTCAAAAGATACCAAGGAAGAAATCTTCTGAATGACCATGGGAAGTGATGAATCCTTGGAAGATTATGAAGAAATGTTCCAGCTTAGTTTTAAAATGGCCAGGTGCACACTTGACCTCGAATCTCTGAAGTTGGTCCTGCTCAGAGGAATTTCGGAAGACCTTCTAAACACCCTCCATTTACTGGTTGGGGGAGACATCTACCAACTACCTTATGAAGACATAAAG
>APFE031230267.1:20745-54326 GCA_000404065.3 Pinus taeda
ACTCTATTTCATGAACCAAAGGAGACCGCATGGACCTAGACCATACCAACAGGGAATGCAAGGGACATCTCAGGCATAATACAACCCCAATCAAGCCACATCCATACCTTCTTAGGGTCCCCCTCCTCATCCTTCCTACTCCACACCTTCTCCTTGGTCCTACCCATCTCAATATCATGCCCAACCAACCGCTCATTCAAGGGTGGAGGCCCTAGTAAAACTCTCCTCTCACTCTTTTGCCTCCACCACTTGCTCAACCGCAACCATTTCCTCTTGCTCCATCAAGGCAACCCCAAATGCCTCGTCAACCGAACCCGAACAACAAACATGCTTAGCAAGTATACAATGGGGAACCATCATGCCCAACCTATATTGTGGAGATCCAGGAGATTAACCTATGATTTGGGAAGGTCCTCCTAGATAGCCAGCCTCCCCCTAAGGAGGTTGAGGAAGATAAAGAGGAAAGTGAACCAAAAGCAAATCCACCCTTTCCTGAGAGACTATCTGGGACAACACAACCCACCCCAGAAGAAACTGAACTTTTGGGATAATTGAAATAGCTATGTGTAAAGATACCACTTCTCTAAGCCATAAAGGATGTGCCTATATACAATAAGATGATCAAAGAGAAGTGCTTCAGGCATCCAGGTAGGCGCAAGAGAGATGCCCCAACCATCAATGTCGCAGGACAACTGTCCAACCTGAAATTGGGGCAGGTAATTTGTTCGAAGTATCTAGACCCTGGAAGCCTAGTAGTTGATGTCCACATCAATGGCACCATGATCCCACATACCTTGATTGATCTAGGAGTTTCCATTAACGTGATGACAAAGGACACCATGCTCAAGCTTAAACTCTAGGGCTCCTTGAGAAAAACCACGATAGTACTACAGCTAGCAGACCACTCCATCGTGACCCCTGAGGGTATTGTGGAGGATGTGATGGAATCCATTAATTCTTGATAGTACCCTGTTGATTTCTTGGTTCTCCAGCCAAAAGCAAAGCTCACTGGGTATCCTCTCATCCTTAGAAGACCCTAGTTGGCCACTGTCGATGCTTACATCAGTTGTCGAGTTGGGAACATGACTATCAAGAATGGGCATATGTCCAAGAAGCTAATCCTATACCCTCCTACCCAACCCTTGCTAGAACATGATCTACCTCTTTGGTTGGAGGAGGAGGAGGAGGATGAACTCTATTTTGCACCACTGTGTGCAGTAGAAACTTCCATGGGGGGGGGAACCGCAAAATGAGGATGATATCATTGAAAATTTAATTCAGAATCCACCCCACAGTATTTTGCCATTAGAAGCTCTAGTGAAAGAAACCCAAGATAATCCCTTAACTGATCTCTGTGGGGCTGACCCGACCTTTCTCCATGTTAAGAATATAGATTTCGGTCCAGAAAGAACCTTGAAAATCAACTCATCCCTATCCACCTCCCAAGAGAGGGAACTATGCAACTTATTGAGAAACCATTTAGATGCCTTTGCCTAGAGTTATAAGGAGATGAAGGGAGTGCACCTTTCAATTTGTACTCATCACATATACATTACGGAAGATTGCAAACCAGTCAGGCAGCCTCAAAGCAGGATGAATTCAACCCTCAAAGACATTGTTAAGGAAGAATTGAAAAATTTACTAGATGCTGGATTCATCTACCCCATCTCTGACAGTGAATGGGTCTCTCATTTGGTGCTAGTACCAAAGAAAAATGGTAAGTGGAGGATTTGTGTCGATTATCGGGAACTAAACAAGGCCGCTAAAAAGGACCATTTTCCTTTGCCTTTCATAGATCAAGTGTTAGATGGTCTGGCGAGGAAAATGTTTTTCTCCTTCCTAGATGGGTTCAACAGGTACAATTAGATCCAAATCAGCCCAGAAGACCAAGATAAGACCACTTTCACTTGTCCTTAGGGTACCTTTGCATATCGAGTCCTTCCTCTCCTGCCACTTTCTAGAGAGTAGTATTGAGTATATTTTCTGAACTGGTTCATGATGCAGTGGAAATATATATGGATGATTTTACTCCTTATGGTTCTAACTTCTAGGAAGCTTTATCTAACTTAGGAAAAGTTTTGGACAAATGTATTGAAATGAACCTGTCCCTCAATCCAGAAAAATGCAAATTCTTAATGACTGAAGGGACTATGCTAGGTCACGCAATATCTCGACAATGATTGCAGGTGGGCCCCAACAAAATTGCCATCATCCAAAGGGTCCCACCTCCTCAAAAGGTGAGAGATGTCTGAAGTTTCCTAGTTTTGGCAGGATATTACAGAAGTTTCATTAAAGATTTCAGTAAGTTAGCCTCTCCATTGTTTGGTCTTTTGGAAAAAGATGTCGAGTTCATATGCACTGACAACTGTCAAGAAGCCCTAGATACCTTGAAAAGTAAATTTGTGACTGCCCCAATTTTGAGAGGCCCAGACTGGGCCCTACCTTTCCATATTCACACAGATGCCTCAAACAAAGCAATATGAGCAGCCTTAGGGCAAGTTGATGAAAAGTTACCTTATGCCATATACTTTATAAGTAAAAATTTGTCAAAGGTAGAGTTAAACTACACGGTAACTACGAAGGAACTCCTAGTTGTAGTACATTCCTTAAATAAATTCAGACATTACATCACAAGCTATCAAACCTTTGTACACACTAATCATGCTACAATTAGGTATTTAATGAACAAACCAAATGTAAATGCTGGCATTATTAGATGGTTGCTTTTACAGCAGCAGTTTGATTTAACCATTGTTGATAAGCCTGGTAAGGAAAATGTCGTTGCTGACTTTTTTTCTAGAGTAAATCTGCCTGCAGGTGAGGAAGGAATGGTGGATGATCAAATGCCATATAAACACCTATTTTCTATCTTAGTACTCTCTCCATGGTTTGATGATATAGCAAATTACTTGGTTTCAGCAAAGTTCCCACCACACATGTCCTCAAAAGAGAAGAGCAAGATCGTGAGGAAAAGCTCCCCTTTCACATGGATTGGGGGAAATCTCTTCAAACTTGGCCCAAATCAGATCTTGAGAAGATGTGTCAGGGAGGAGGAAGTTTTTGACATTATCTTGACCTGTCATGACAGGCCTTGTGGAGGCCATTTTGCAGCAAAGGGGACTGCCTTCAAAATTTTGCAAGCAGGTTATTGTTCGCCTACTCTTCATGAAGATGTGAAGAGATATGTTAGCGAATGTGATCATTGCAAAAGGATGGGGAAACTTACCCAAAAGGATGAGATGCCCATGCAACCTCAAGTGACTTTTGAGCCATTTGAGAAGTGGGGCATGGACTTTGTGGGTCTTATCAACCCTCCTTCACAACAAAGGCAATACATCATTGTGTGCATTGATTACCTAACAAAATGGGTAGAGACAAAAGCAATCAAGGAAGCAATAGAGGAAAAAGTAGCTGAGTTTTTAATAGAGAACATATTCTATAAGTTCAGGTATCTAAGAGAACTGGTTACAGATTAAGGCAACCAATTCACTTCCAATTTGATTGAAGACTTGCTCACACATCATAAAATCAAGCACAAGAATTCCACCCCTTACCATCCACAAGCCAATGGGTAGGTGGAAGTCACTAATAGAGCTTTGGAAGGAATTTTGACCAAGGTAGTGAGCAATAGTAGAAAATATTGGGCAGATAGATTGGTTGAGGCCATCTTCGCCTACAACACCACATGGAAGACCACCACTGGGTTCACACCCTATGAAATAGTCTATGGGAAGAAGGCTTTGCTGTCAATAAAATTTGAATACAATACAATAAGGATGGCAGCTCAACTGGACCTAGACCTCAACCATGTACAAAGCGAAAGGTTACTCCAGCTCAATGGATAGGATGAACAAAGATTGCAGGCCCTTCTCCACACAGAGGTAGTCTAGCTTCAAAGGAAGATATGGCACAACAAAAATATCAAGGAGAAGCAATTCCAAGAAGGAGATTGGGCGCTGCTCTATGACTCAAGGTATAAATATTTCAAAGGAAAGATGAGGACAAGATGGTTGGGACCCTACACTATAGAAAAATGCAATGACGATGGTTCAATTATTATCAGAACCATTGATGAGGAAGCCATCCCCATGCTTGTCAATGGACATAGGTTGAAAATTTACAAGAAGCCCCTCTCCAAGTGAGAGTTCATTGAAGATCTGAATAAGATAGTGTTGGTAGTGGAGCAGTTCTCAGCCTCCACTCCACCCACTCACTGAAAATATATATATATATATATATATAATATATATATACTTATAATATTTATATTAATATATATATATATATTAATATATATATTATATATATTTTTATATATATATATATATATAGATATAGATATAGATATAATATTAGATAAATATATAGATATAGATTAGTATCAATCAATAAAGGACTCAAGTGAAACAAGCCTCTATAAGGCACTTGAGTCCCATCATTGGGTTGAAAACCTCTTTTGAGGCGGCCCAGTGATGACAAAAGCAAAAAAGGAGAGAGAGAGTAAGATCCCCGGGTGAAAACCTCCCTTGGAGGCACCCAGGCCAAGCAAGTAGAGTGAAAACCTCCTGGAGGCGCCCTAGTTGTCTTTTCAAAAAAGAAAAAAAAGAAACAGAGAAAAAAGGAAGAGAAAATTGACTTTTAAAATGCATTGCATGTTACAGGTGGACCATAGGAAGCAAGAGGAAATGCCACAAACCCTATTACTCATCCTCTTTCCTCTTCTCCATCATTTCTAACCTTTTTTTCCACCTCTCTGTGTTTTTTTCTGAAGACTATGTATCCTACAGGAGGCCCTGTGTATTCTACAGGAGGCTCGTGTAGAAATCACAGAGAGTCTAAAATAGCTTTTAAAAAACAGTTGAGGAGCTGGAGATTTTCATAGAAAGCATGTAGGCCATCCTACATCTATCCACCATCCTAACCATCCATCCCACACCTGCACCGCCTCATTTCCATTGATTTCTTTCCTTCCTACAGAAAAAACACAGAAACCAGTTAAAAAAAAAAAGAAATAAAAAGAACAGCACCTCCACAACTCACCTGCAGCTTACCAAATCCCTCTCCATTGCCATCAAGATCTTCAGTAGCATCCTCATAGCTCCCAGCACAAGAATCAACTAAAAATTTTAGAGGGAGAAGTAGCTACAGGAGCTCCTGTAGGATTTCCTGTAGTAGTTGATCCCCTTAAAATCAAGCTCCAACAGCAAAATAGGTGCAGCCACAGGAATGCAGAGGATGTCCGAAGCAAGATTCAGCTAAAGGGTACATGTAAAAAACAAAAGACCCACATATCAAGGAGAAAAAAGCATAATAGAAGAAATGATATAAACATACAACCACTAAAATTTGATCATGCAGTAGCAATAGAACCATGCAGCACCACAACACGAACATTCGACCTACAGGTAAGTGTCTAACCCTCTCCTCTATTGCATCTGTATAATTCAAAAAAATTGCATGAAAAAATGAGATGGTTAGGGTTAAACCAGAAAGGTGGCCAGTTATCTGGCCACCCTCATCTATTTCGACTACACTCATCTGAAGAGCCCACACATGTGTGCCTAGTCAACTCACAGAAAATCCAAAAAGACAGGTAGTGGTGGGTGTATAAACTCCGATGCGAATGATGGGAAGTGATTGTAGGCATAAGTCATGAGGAGTCATGATGACACAGTAGTGGGGACCAATGGTCCGAATAATGGCAATGTACCCTTTTTTCCACCTCACATCATTGCAGGATATATCTCGAGTAAACATAAGTATCCCTCCTCGAACTTATTCACCACCTTTGTTTTCATTTTATCATCGTCCCCACGGCTGTAGCAAGCTCCATACCACCTCCATAGCCTCGAAACTATCGTTCTCTGTCATTTTCAGTCCTCCTCATCTTATCAGGGTTCCACAAGAGCATTATCGAGTTCTATAGGAGTAGTAACAGGTTCTACAGGAGAACCTACAGCCATTTCTACAGGAGGGGCAGTAAGCAGTTTTACAGGAGAAAAAACGGGGTTTTTGCTCAAATTTGGACTTCAAGAAGTAGAATTTGCACAAACCCGCCTTGGATATTCATATGTACAAGGAATGATGCAATTTTAAGGACGAATTAAGCTTGAAAAGAAGAAGAATTGCATTAAAAAATTCTGCCTATTTCTTAAAAAAAAAACAATTTTTTCTTTATTTCCTATTTCTGCAAAAATTGTTGTCTCCTTCCCCACCTGGGGTGTTCCAAAAGATTATAAACGTAATGATAGTGGGATTCATGTGGAAGGAACCCATAAATTCAGTTAGGCTCCATGAACATCCTAAGGTAGTAGCCATTTTTACCTGAGCCAATTGGATGCCATTTTTCGAAAAATTTAGAAGGTATGATGAAGAAGTGACTCAGGAGTTTGCCCTTTCCTTGGTACCCCACTCAAAGACCCATGCCACTGTTACTTTCAGAGGTCTCACCATGGAAATCACCCTAGAATTTATCAGTAGGGTTACCAGTCTTGCACTTGGACTACCCTGGAGCAAAGATGAAAAGCCATTGGGTCAAGTTGCGAAGAAAACCTTCTTCCAACCAAATGAGCATCTTGTAGACGACAAAAATGGCATCAAAAGAAAAAGCATACCTTAACCTTGGGATGAGGTCAGTTACAAAATTATCAAGTACAAGGGAGGTAAAACATAGTTTATGGTTATCATTTCAGACTTCTGCATGAGCTGAGATATGGCATGGATATTCCCACACCCCAAAAACTTAGTATTCCCTATTTTCTCCTATAGTCCCTTATAGATTCCAGCATTAAATTGAAGGCAGGAGTTCCAGATTGATTGGCTCACCATGGACTAATTAAACTACTGGTCGAAGAAGCCCTCCACACTTTCATAATCCCCATAGCCTGGGAGATCTTCAGAAATATGACAAGAGAAGATTATATAAAATCCCTCACATATGACCTTTGTCCTTCTGAAAGTGAGGAGGAAGAACAAAAATGGGAAGATGAGAAGAAACCAACACAGAGAAGGAAGAAACCAAAACAAATAAGGAAGAACCTAAAACAGAGAAGGAAGAACCTAAAACATGGAAGGAAGAGACTAAAATAGAGGAGAAAAAGACCAAAGCAGAGAAGAAGGAACCTAGGACAGAAGAGAAAAAGACTAAAACAGAAAAGAAAAAGACTAAACTAGAGAAGAAAAAGACTAAAGCAGAGAAGTCAAAAACTAAACAAGATGAGAAGGAAACCAAAACAGAGCTAGAGGAAACAAAGCTAGCAGAGGTAGAAAAGACAAAAGAAGAGGAAAAAGGGCAAAGAAGACAGAAGTGTCTCTTGAGACACTAGAAAGGGAAGCAATAGCTATTCTTGCTATGCTCAACACCACAGTTAAACCCAAACAAAAGAGGAAAAGGCAACCATCAATGTATTTTAGGGCTCGAAAAAGCACAAGAATAAAAATAGGGAAGTCACAACCATCCTCAAAAGAGCCTATCATAATTGAAGATTCCCCTACTATCAAAAGGGAAGAATCTCCATCCAAAATCCCCATTACTTATGAAAGAGGAAGTCCTAGATCTTCCACTTGGAAGGAAAGAATAAAACTACAGAACTCAAAAATAGTCCTACAGGAGGCACAGACTACTACAGGAGACCCTAACAAAGATATAGGAGACTGAGAAACTTGAGAAAAGGGAAAAAGAACAGACCAAGGGGAAGGATGAAACAACAGAGATTTAAGAACCTGACCCCCAGCCTAGTTTGGGTCCTTATTACAATCTCCTTGAGGGGGGGAAATCATCCCACAGAAGTTTTCAGTCCCACTTTTCTTTAAGCTGGAGAAGGAAAGAGTAAGGAGTCATATATGGATGCAAATTGCCAAGTCCAAAGGGGTGGAAGACATTGGCCACATGGAGAACAAGCTGAGAGAAATCGGTAAGGAATTGAGCACTGTAAGACATACAGAAGTAATTAGAAGATCTCACTTGGAAGTAGAAAATGAAATGTTAAGAAAATAGCTGCAAGAAAAGGACACACAATTGCCATGCATGGCCAGCTGGTCTAAGGAGGCACTACAGTGTAGGCAACCAACAAAATCATATGGAGTATACCTCAAAGACCAGTGACTACAGTTTCAGATCAAGACCTTGGCACAAAGAGGCACCATGCTTTTTTAGGATGATAAATAGTTTACAGACCTATGTGACCAAAGTTCAACAGAAGACAAGGCAAAGATAGCAGAGTTTTATTTGCATAACTTGGCCCTCACTGATATGAACCTATGGGACCCCAATGCTAGGCTAGGGGACTTGGAATTGATGGCCATGGCATCATGGATGAATCATGAGGAGAAAAGGGCAATAGAAATACAAAATTTGATGGCAAAAGAGAAAAATGAATGCTTAATGATCCAAGCTGAGCCAGCAGACCCCATGGCTCTCATCAGTGTCCACCAGCTGCTTGCAAATAATCCTCAAAGTGCCCCTAAGTATATCAATGAGCAGGCCCAAGCCATTGCACATTTTGAAGACATGGAAATATTACTTGGGGAAGACTGTTTTCATGCTTGTATGAGGAGGTGGAGCACTCTCCCACACAGTGTGCAAATCAGGGAGTATCACTCTCCAACAAGGATGAAAGAAGCATTAAGGAGAGTGCCACTATATAAGCGCTCTATGCAGAGTTTGAAGGCTAACTGGATTGGCCTCAAAGTGAGTCCTCCACTGTTGCTAGGTCTATTGGAAGGTGGAAAAGAGGAAGAAGAACAACAATAGAGGGAAGATGTGGACAGAAAGGTAGGATTCCATGATAAGGAAAAGGATGTCACATCAGAAGTATGGGATGTCAGGGAGGCCATCAGGGCCATCAAAGATGAGGAGATGGACTAGTTTCTCTGAGGATGAGCACCACATTCAGTAGGGGGGTGATGATGAGCCCCATAAATGGGTAATTATATGGGCTCATTTGGCCTCCTAACTTAGCTTAATCCACCATTCCCATTAGTTTATTGCATGATTTTGATTATATTTATGCTAATAGAGTGAGTTGGGTTAGTCATTATGCCATGAAGTCTAATGTGTTCTTTATGCATATTTTTGGTCAATTTGGAGAGAAAGTCAAAGGTTTAATGAGCATTTGGCAGCCAATATTTGAGGAAAGCAAGGGAGAGGATTTGTAGGGGGGTGATTCCCTCATTTATGACTCCCTACTTTAAATCTTCCTCCATAAGGCTCAGAGCACAAGCAACCAAATCAATGCATCAAAAGGGTCGTTGAGTAAGTGAATGTTAATTGTTGTCTATCTCAAGTCTTGGGAGCCAAGCCTCCTTGATTTTAGGAGAGTTGTTGGGAGCTCCAATTGTAGAAATAGAGAGGCCTAGGGCCTCAGTAGGTTGGTTGGATGTTAGTCAAATTTTTTGCACTTTTGTTGTAGCTTTTGCTCAGCTCATTTCGAGCTTAATTTTGTGGATAGTTTTATGTAATGTGACTATTATTTTGATAATGAAGATGAAATATTTTTTGAGCCAGCACTGAGTTATTCCAGAGGGATGAAGCTCTTGGTTTAGGGCCTAATCCAAGCTACCCAACACCTCTTTTTTTGTATTTATATGTCTTGTTGCAGTTCATGAATTAGTTGTTGTTAGATAGATTTCTTCCTTAGTAGAATAGGTTGCTTTTTGGCGATTTACATGGCTATTTCCATTTCAGTTCGCTGAAGTAGGTTAAATAGTGGTAAGAGAAAGATACAAAATGGCCATCAACAGAGCCTTGACCTCCTTTCTTCCATTTGGGACCATGATCTCAGGTCACAACCCTCGTGCTGCCACCCAAAACACAGTTTTGCCTTCTCCATGCAATTTCTAGTGTTATAGTTTGATTTAGAGGTTAATGCTTTGCTTCAAATCCATTTTGCCATACTCATTTCTATTTCTACAATAATTCTCCATTCATGCTTTCCTTTCCATGTAGCATTGTTCAACATTTTATTTTCCTAGATTAGAATTTAGGTTAATATGAGGTACAACTTTGTTTTTTGGTGCAGCTAGTTTCTTTTCTTGCTCAGTTTCAGTGTTTGATTTGTAGCTCTTTTGCTATACATCTCTACTCATAATAAGTCAATAAATCAGCCATCACCATCTCTTTTGCTACATGCTCCACAGGTCATTCACATCCCCTCATAAATATGCCTTAATTTGCTGTGTTTTTCTCATAAACTTTCCTCTTGTCCCTTGAACAAATCCAACCATAATTCTCTTTCCTAATCCTTCTTGATGAACCTTGGACACCTTAAACATCTCCCTAGTCTTCAGCTACTCTTTCCCACCATTTTTCCACCTTCAAAACCTCTAAAAAATCTCTCGACATCCTCCTGTAGATCCTCCTGTTGATCCCCTGCAGCCTCCTGTATAAATTCCTGTAGGTGACTTTTTGAAGTCCAATTGTAGGGAAAGCCTACTGAAGGTTACCAGAGGCCTCCTAGGACCCCTCCACACCTTCCTACACCTCTACAAATCCAAAATTCACCCTCCATCGTGACCTAATCACTGCCACATCCACAAGCAAATAAATTACATGCATAACAAATCCACATAAAATACATAAAAATCTGAAAAATATATTTTTTTCTCATTTACCCCTAGAAATAGCTTGAATAGATGTTGTTCACTTCCTAAGTAGGTAATGGCATTCATTTTATCATTTTTCATCTCTCTTTATGCAAAAGTAGGGTTAGTTGGCTAATTAGGGTTTGCTAGGGTTACTTCAAATTTTAGTCTTCTTTCACTTTCTACAAGTAGAGTTTCCTTTGTAGAGTGAGCTTTCCTTTCTTTCATCACACATAAAGCTTATTCTGGAAATCATAGAAGTTGGCTTGAGCTCCTAGTGATCTTGTGCTAGTTGACCAAGTGACAGCCTGCAGTAAGAACTAGTACTTGTGCATACAACATTGTCACTTCCAAGTTTGTTACAAACTACTGGGTTGATAAAAGTAAAGTAGGAAGCCCCGGGAGTTGTAGCATTATTGCTGCAATACTGGTGCTCACCACTCCTACTTTACTTTTATCAACCTGGTACCTCATAACAAACTTGGAAGCGATGGTGTTGTATGCACAAGTACCAGTTCTTACTGCAGGATGTCACTTGGTCAGCTGGCACAAGATCACTAGGAGGTCAAGCTAACTTCTATGATTTCTAGAAGAAGCTTTATGTGTGATGAAAGAAAGGAAAGCTCACTCTACAAAGGCTACTCTACTTGCAGAAAGTGAAAGAAGACTGAAATGTGAAGTAACCCTAGCAAACCCTAATTGACCAACTAACCCTACTTTTGCAAAAAGAGAGATGAAAAACCATAAATGAATGCCATTACCTACTTAGGAAGTAAACAACATCTATTCAAGCTATTTCTAGGAGGAAATGAGAAAAAAAACATTCTTTTTGGATTTTTATGTATTTTATGTGGAATTGTTATGCATGTAATTTATTTGCTTGTGGATGTGGCAGTGATTAGGTGGCGATGGAGGGCGAATTTTGGATTTTTGGAGGTGTAAGAAGGTGTGGAGGAGTCCTAGGAGGCCTCTGGTAACCTTCTAGAGGCTTTCCTTGCAATTAGACTTCAAAAAGTCACCTACAGGAATTTCTACAGGAGGATGTCGAGAGCTATTTTAGAGGTTTTGAAGGTGGAAAAATGGTGGGAAAGGGTAGCTGAAGACTAGAGGGATGTGTTAATGTGTCCAAGGTTCATCAAGAAGGATTAGGAAAGAGAATGATGGTTGGATTTGTTCAAGGGACGAGAGGAAATTTTATGAGAAAAATACATCAAATTAGGGCAGATTTATGAGGGGTTATGAATGACTTGTGGAGCATATAGCAAAAGAGATGGTGATGGCTGATTTATTGACTTATTATGAGAAAAGATGTACTGCAAAAGAGCTGCAAATCAAACACTGAAACTGAGCAAGAAAAGAAATTAACTGCACCAAAAAACAGAACTGTACCTCATATTAACCTAAATTCTAATGTAGGAAAATAAAATGCTGAACAATGCTACATGGAAAGGAAAGCATGAATGGAGGTTTATTGCAAAAATAGAAATGAGTATGGAAAAATGGATCTAAATTAAAGCATTAACCTCTAAATCAAACTATAACACTAGAAATTGCATGGAGAAGGCAAAACTGTGTTTTTGGTGGCAGCACGAGGGTCTTGACCTCAGATCATGGTCGCAAAGGGAAGAAAGGACGTCAAGGCTCTGTTGATGGCCATTTTGTATCTTTCTCTTACCAATATTTAACCTACTTCAACAAACTGAAATGGAAACAACTATGTAAATCTCCAAAAAAATCCTATTCTACTAAGGAAGAAATCTATCTAACAACAACTAATCCATGAACTACAACAAGACATATAAATACAAAACAAGAGGTGTTGGGAAGCTTGGGTTGGGCCCTAACGCAAGAGATTTAGCCCTATGTAAGAACTCAGTGTTGGCTCAAAAAATATATCATCTTCATTATCAAAATAATAGTCACATTACATAAAACTGTCCACAAAAGTAAGCTCGAAATGAGCTGAGCAAGAGCTGCAACAAAAGTGCGAAAATTTGACTAAAATCCAACCAACCTACTGAGGTCCTAGGTCTCTCTATTTATATATCTGGAACTCCCAACATCTCTCCTAAAATCAGGGAGGCTTGGCTCCCAGGACTTGAGATAGACAGCAGTTAACGTTCACTTGCTCGGCTGCCCCTTTGATGCATTAATGTGGTTGCTTGTGCTCTGAGCCTTCTGAAGGAAGATTCGAAGCAGGGAGTCATAAATGAGGGGGTCACTCCCCTACAAATCCTCTCCCTTGTTTTCCTCGAATATTGGCTGCAAAATGCTCATTAAACCTTTGACTTTGTCTCAAAATTGACCAAAAATCTACACAAAGCACACATTAGACTTCATGGCATAATGAGTAACGCAACTCACTCTATTAGCATAAATATAATCAAAATCATGCAATAAACTAATGAGAATGGTGGATTAAGCTAAGTTAGGAGGCCAAATCAGCCCATATAATTACCCATTTATGCGGCTCATCACGAGGGTACCAACATCAGAATTTGCGCCAACAAGTAATTGTTGCCCTTGGGGAAAAGGGTTAGTGAGAACAACCTGGGAGCTAGAAGACCCCTGTTGTGCTAATAAGCACTTAGCGTCTTGGATCTTAGGGAAGAGATGAGTAAAATGTTACCCATTTCATAACTTGCATGGAAATTATACCTTTTTCTTGGACTCTTTCTTACCCTCTCCGACATCATTGCTAGGTTTGTTCACATTGCCCTTCCCATCCTGGTTCTTCTTCCTACCTCATCCTTTCTTCTTTTCATTGGATTGTTGATTTCCTTTAGGGTTAGAAGTTTGGACAACATTTATAGATGTAGGTTGAGAAGGTGTAGATGTGGATGGTGATTCTTGCATAGAGGAAGTAGTTGTAAAGACAACTGCTGCAATTGATTTAACAGGTTAACCATGTTTTACATCAATTGATCCAAATAGCCCATCCGCATGGGGACCTAGCTTCAGTTTTGCTATATCCACCTTGGATCTAGGAGCTTTAGGTAGAATTTTTTGAAGAACCCCAGACTGAGAATAGTTCAATTCTAATTGTTGGGCCCTGAAAATAGCCTGTTATTCTGTGAAAACACCAGAGAGGGACACGTACTTAGAGATATAGACTTTGATGAGCCTCTTCCTTCTTCTCCATTCTTGAATATGATCAGAAATGTGAGTCACTTGATCTTGTTGGAAATTAGCCAGAAGCTCAGTTCTGACATCATATTGGACAGGCAATTGAAAATGGTTCAAAAAGCGAGTAGCCAAAACGCTGAAAGAAGTGAAGGTGCCCCTTGGTAGCTCTATGTACCACTTAGTTGCATTTCTAGTTAGGGTATCTTGAAATAACCTCAACCTGATTGAATTGTCTATCAGGGAGTTTGATGAACACCATAAGTGGAAGGTGGATACGTGGTCACCCGGATCTTCACCTGTCTTCCCCTCAAATTTTGGGATATTATAGGGAAGTTTGGTTGGGACTGGAGGCCAAACCGAGTTATACCTAATCAGATCATTAGTCAATTTAGTGAGATAGTGAAATTTTAATGTTGCCAGAAAAGGGAGTCATGGTGGACCCTGAGGATTCCACCTGGTGTGGGCTGAACTCCCAACGTTCTAAAAAGAATGACCTGGATTTGTGAAGGCACCAGGTTTCCCGAATAATTTGTAGACCCAACTAAACCTTAAGGAGCCCCTTGTGATCTAGCAAAATTCAGAGTTTGACCAACTCCTGCCAAAAATCCTCCATAACTAGTAAAGTTACCCCATAAAGAAGTGTTAAAAGGAGCAGAAAGCCCCTGATAAGGATTCAATGTGTTAGCATAGGGAGAAAAATTTTGAAAATAATTAACAGAAGAATATGACATATTCCCCTATTGGTCGAAATAATATTGATTCCCGGCTCATAACCCACTAACTGCAGGGTTTGTCTAACATTGAAATGGATTATAACCTTGACCTAAAAAGGAAAAAGACATGGATCCCACAGTTGGCTTGGAATGTGGTATATGACCACCCCTAAATGGGAAACCCTGAAAAGAAGCTGCTCCACTTGCCATGGATGTGGATGCAGCTGATGGAATACTCAATGGAACCGAAGGAATCACACTGGTCAGCATTCCAAAAGGGAAAAAACCAATGCCAGAGGAAACAACTTAAGAACTTCCACTCGATTATGGAATGGAAGTAGAACCAAATATAGCAGTGCTAGGAGTAACAAAGGGTACATAAATTATTCCTCCTCCTTGTACATATACAGGAGTTTGCATACTCATAGCAATTGTCATGGATGTCATGCTTCCAGTAGTGGTCATCGAAGGAATAGATTGATGTAAACCTAGGCTTGAAGACCTGTTGGTCGAAGTTCTGATGTATAATAAAGCGTTTGCATGATTAGGAGGAAGAGGATAATTAGGAGCCGTAATAGACTCTGAAAGATCTTCGACCTCAATGTTATATTCTGACTGAAATAGGTCTCGAGAAAGAACTAGAGTGTTCCTCTCTAACTCTCTACTTGTACCAGGTCTATCTTGCGAACCAATGACTCCGATCGAAGGATCAATCTCCAATGCACCTACTACCACTGGAAGTATTTCTCCTACACCTTCGAGGAGAAGGCTTAGGACTCGTAGGTGATAGCCCACAAAGTCTCCTAGATCGACGAGCTGGTTGATCAGCCACTTTGAATTATTTTTAAGAAATCTACTTAAATAATCGAAAAAAATTGTAAAGCTAGGCCAAATAGGAGCAAAGAGAACTCTCTAAAAGTCCCTAAATATACAAGCAATAAAACAAATTTCAAGTATTTTCGCTCCGGGTGATTAGGACCAAACACCAAAATACAAGAAAGCCAAAATCAAGGGCTTTCCGAAAATAGACTAGGGTAATTACACCCTAGGCCTACTAGAGAAGGTATCAGAGGCAATTAAGTTAACCTATAGACAACAACCTTTTTCGGTGAAAGCACCCAAACTTTGCAAGGGTAACCTCTAGAAGTACTGCTGAATGTGATGCAACATCAGCCTCATGTGCCACAGGATTCCCCTCCGCAGCCACCTACGCGGTCCCTAGGAAAGGAAACTATGGATACCAACTCATATCAAAAGCCGGGCAGAACAATCATGAGGTAGGATCCAACAAGTTGGAGAGGGGGTATCTCTCTTTCTTGTCTTCACTCTCCCTCATGCTTAACTCCCAGTCATGGAGTTTTCCTGGTCTTTCTAACATGAGGTAGGATCCAACAAGTTGGAGAGGGGGTATCTCTCTTTCTTGTCTTCACTCTCCCTCGTGCTTAACTCCCAGTCATGGAGTTTTCCTGGTCTTTCTAACGATATTGGGTTTTTCTCTTTATTCAACTTCTACATTTTGTATTTTGAGCAGCCTTGGAGAGTTAACTCTCCACTCACCTAATCCAAGGCCCTAATGAACCTAAACTTGTTGGTGTTTGTTTAATGACAACAATAAAATTTCTAGTTCATTTTATTAATCACTTGATTTTATATAGCTGTTCTTTAATTCAGAGGGGATTACGAGAGTGAACCTGATGATGTTTTTATGATGCAAAAGAAATCAATAGGAAACTAACTATATGAATGCACTCATTTTCTTTGATGAAGAGTGATCTCTACACGAGTTCTACGAAAACTTATATATAAGCAAAATATTTCTCTTTTCTTTTCTGAAACAATCCACACACACCCAAAAAATAAAAAAATCTAAGAATGCCTTAAAATGTAAACTAACCCAATGCAATTTACAATGATGATGAAAGATCCTAAACAACAATCATAAGAAAATGCAACTCTTTATAGAGACATTAAGCCAACTTAAAATGAAGAGGAAAAAATTTGAACACAAATCTCTCTTCAAAGAAAATGGAACAAATCGCAAAAGATCTCAATTCGCTTTTCAACACTAAAACAAAAGAAACCGAAAACCAAAAACTTGGAAAAAGAAAAATAAAAACAAAATTTTTTTGAGCTTTTTCTTTTAAAGGGAACAAAATAAATTTTCTAGGTCACAAAAATACTAATAAAACTCCGAAGATCAATAAATAGGAACAAGGAGTCTTTCAAACTCGTAAATTATAAACTTGAAAATGAATAAAACTTGAATAAGAAAGACTAAGAACTTGTACAAACTGACCCAAGTAGTAGCAAAAGATTTCAACAAACTGACAAAAAGTTCAAGAAAGAAATACTTTCAAACTTGTCAAAAATACTCTCAAAAAGAAAGAAAAGCAACAAGGCCACCAAACAAGAGAAAGAAAAGCAAGGGATTTGAAATCTGGCTTAGAAATGAAATTGAAAAAAAAAATTTGTTCTGGAAGACCAGAACAACCAAGAACTTCATAACGAAGCCTTGAACCCAAGATACAAACTACAAACTTGCTTAAGAAGAAATCCTAGGCCAAATATAGGAAAAATGAATTCTCCAGACAACAGATGACCATACAATAGCATAAACCACCTAAAATACAATATAAAAACTTGTATACGCAACTGTGTAAAGACACGGAAGCATGCACACGCATTTCTAATACAGGAAACTCGCGTATACACGAGTCTGCCTTAAAGAAACCTGCGTGTATATGCTAGTGGAATCAAAGAAAACAACGTATACAAATATTTATTAGGAAAAACAAAAATCAAGGTCTGATCAAGAAGATCAGACTCGATCCCTGGGATACTAATGGACCAAACAATACTGTAAAAGAAAGTAATCAAGAAAGTGAACCCTGATTGAGAACAAACAACCCAAACTAAGAATAACAAGATTGTTATCCCCAACGAAGTGACCAATTCTATTACAGGTGAAACCACCCTAGGGCTTTGGGTTGAGAACCCCAACAGAGCAGAGGGAAAACCTCAACAAGAAATTCTCAAACAATCATAAAAAATTCTTATTCTACTAAATCATGTAGGAGTGTCCTTACCCGGATGTCCTTCATTTGGGTAGATCCAGCAAGGTGCAAACCCTTAGCTTCTTCCAATGTTCTTGAAACCTGAAAATTATTCAAATGGAATGTACACGACAGTAGAAACATAAAGCATATACATGATGTTAACTTTAAATCATATAAATTAATGACTAATTATACAACAATATAAGATTCATAAATGAATTACAACATAATTTTGATGCATAAACACATTTCATATCGGAAACAGAACAACATTCCTTTTATTGAAGTAAGCTATAAATGAGGTGGATAAATATGACCTGAGTCCTTCACCGGCTTCAAGCGGAACCGTCCTTTTCCAGTCTTCAACAATCATCCTCCATCACCAATACAATGATATCTCAAGCAAGACGGGGGATATCTATAATCAAGGAAACAAGGGTTTACTGAAGCTTTGGGGAGTGTAGGAGGCATAGGGATTCTTCAAACTTGATCAGGGATAATCTCACTATAGTATCAATATCTCATCCTTTCTCCCTTAAGGCCTTCCCATGTAGGTTTATTTATACCTCTCTAAATTAGTTTTTTCAGTTGGGAAACAGTTGGGCCATGGGCAATAGGAGGTGAGTAACAAGTGAAAACCGTGAACTCCGCCTGAAATTAAGGAAATTTAATTTTTTAAGTGTTTTAACATATTTACGCGGGTTTGATATATGCTTACCTGCATGTACATTCTTTTATCATAGGGAAAAGTAGCGTGTAGGGAATAAAACATTGTCTTTTAGATTTTGGACCAAGTCTTGAAGGAAGGGTTGCCTTAGGCCATAATCAGAGCATCAGATCTACCAAGAGTGGTAAATGACACTATAACAATAACTCATCAAAATGAGTAGTATCCTTTCTTGAGTATACATTAGTTTCAAAACTGCTCCAATAAAGCAAAAAATCATTTAATACACACATAGTCATTTTTGAATTGGAAACAACTTCCCCAAGCCCTTGCAACTAGTCTCTTATTTGTGAGATCTCAATAAGATAAGTGGCCATTTATTCATGATTTTAATTCCTATTCTATATAGTTGTTTCCTCAAGAAAATATTATGACCTAATGTACTTATAGAGTACATTTTCACCAACTTATCATACATAGCTTTGTATGTCTTCAAATCAACAACAAAGGGAACAAGATGGTCCTTTATGGATTCAATAATGATCCTTTGTGATCTCACTTCTCCCTTTTTGTATTTTGCTAAGCCTTGAGTATTTTCTTTGTCTGGTACAACAACTTCACCAAGAACATATTCCATAACTTCATTTTTTGTGAGCACCAAGTCAATCCTCTTCTTCCATGCTAGGAAATTTTCTGATCCAATGAGCTTGTTTATTTCCTTGCAAAATGTAGACATTTGATATGTAGGTTGACACATAAAAGGCAATATGATACTTGTTAACCAAGATTCCTCCTTCTTGATAATGTCTCTAACTATCTTGATGCTTTCAAGACCTTCAAAGCTCAGACATCAAAGATGTCCTAGAATGATGATTTCTAGGACTCATTCAACAATAATGCCTTCAAAGAGCTTCAAAGAGTGGATGACAATCTCAAGATTATTTCATGCTTCCTTTTCTTCAAGATGATGCACTAGAGAGAATTCAACAAGAGCTTATCCTTCCTTTCTTCAATGAGAGCTTGATCCTTCTTATTTTCTTGTGTCCTTTGCAAATGATTCCCCTCGACAAGAAATCCGTTCTTATTTCAACAAAATCATCTTCAAGTTCCCTTATCTTCCTCACCTTAGCTCTGATACCGTGTTGGAGAATCTAGTAGGGAAGTTATTTAAACCAATTCTCTTTAACCTTAATAATTGCTTGTGAACTTTAGTTATCTTTTTATGTTTCTTTATTAGATATTTTCATCAAACAATTATCAAGAGTAAAAGAAATAAAGATAATAGACACAAGAAGTAGGCTCCAAGCCAGATCAAAACCTTCAAACGGGAAAACCAAAAAATAATCTCTTCTTTTCTTATAGAATTTGCTTCTTGAGAAAATTAAGACCCAAAATCCTAGACCAAGTCATACTCCAAGCACTAAGTCAGCCCTCAACGAATCTCTTCTAAGTAGGTCAAAGATCAAACAAGTCAACAAGGGTCAATCCTCCTTCAAACTGTTTCAAATCTCAAATTCAGGCCCTAATCTCGACTTACAATCTCAACCCACAATTATTGGCCCTGCAATAGCTACATAAACCCTATTTTTTTCACATGTGCAAGAGAATAAGGCTCAAAATCAGATCTTTCTTCCTCTTCCTAATTTCTTCTTGCTTCCTTGACCTTTACTCTTGCTTCCTTATTTTTCCTTGCTTCATATCGAAGTTATTTCTTGTGCATATGTAACATGTGTAAAATGAGGTTGAAACTGCTTCTATATATACACATATGTGGAGGTCGAATAGTCTCTTCTATGATAACGTGTCACCAGTAGGGTTCACTTGTGCTTGGAGGCTTATTTTGACCTTCTAGACTCAAAGTAAATTCTTTTTGAAGTTACAACTTTCCCAATAGGTTCTTATACAAATTATATTGACTCTCTTGACTCATGACAATAATTCTTATGACATGAAAAAACCTAAGAAGCATGAACAACATGCTTAACCTAGCTGACCAATCAAATGAAGCATGAAACCCATGCTTGAAAGTAATATTTTTTCTTCTTTTTCTTGTTACATAAGATATCATAATTACATGAGTACAATGACAATTATGAAGATTGAAACTAGTTACATTTTTCAATAGGTTATCCCATGCACATGAGAGACAAACTTAAATGACACACTCATGGACCTAAATCACAAAACCATTCACATAAGAAATGCACCAAATTAAGTATTATTGGTTCTAGTTTCCATTGGTTGGAAGATCCATTTAGTACTAGTCACTGGATAATTTTCATTATTATTAATACAATTACTATATCAATGATGCCACACAAAAAAGAACAACATTAACCTCCCACAATCATTGGTTCAGCTTGTCTCAGTTCCCTAATAAAAAGTTTTAGTGCATGGAGTCCAAATGATGGATGAAATGAATTATGTGCATACATATTATTAAGGATATCATAAATAAAAAGATTTATCACCGAAAATCATATCTACTACTATTATGTGGAATATATGATTGCAGACAAAGTATATTCCCTAGACCTAGTGGCCTGGTCTAGAACAACAAAAAGCAAAGAATATAAAGTTTACGTTAAAGTAATTGAAGAATGGAAAGAGGCTTACTTGGAATCAGTCGCAAGATTCACTCTCCTCTCGGCTTGTAAGCTCCAATCCTAGCTCTGATAGCTATAATTAGAACTCGCACATACAATCAACATAAGCCAAAACTCTACAATAGTTGTGTAGCATGATCCGATTAATCTATTCAATGGATCAACAAAGCATTGAAATATATGAATGTAAACATAACATAAGACATATAGGAAAATGATGTATTTTTTGTATTAATAGAAACATAAGAGAGTTACGACCAAAAATAGTGTTGATATTGTAGACATCTCCCCAAGTTGACTTGCCCTTCCTTACCACAAAGCACACCTCTATGTCACCCTAATGCATGAAAATGATGATTCTCCTAGGTTCAATGTAGTAGCATGAGGGCATGATTAGTTTCCAAAATCCAACCCCTAGCTTGTGGATGATAGTAAATATATAGGAGAGGATGGGAGTTTAGGAATTATTATCCATTTACCAATCTGGGCTTGAGATCCAGTTAAGAGGGGAGGATGAGATCAAGGGATAAGAGGTGAAATATCCAAGGTAGGAGCAAATATGATTCAAAATTCTTATCCCAGTTAAATGCTTAAAAAACCTCTAGAAGATTCTAGAAGAGGAAGTTTTAGGATTCTTTTCAATTTTCATGAATTTCTAGAATTAGTGCACCCCAACTAGGGACATCATTCTGCTGATCAGTGTTGGTCTAGAATGGAGCAACCTACTATTGAACGCAAATCCCTAAAGGGCCTGGCCTTAAAAGCACTGAAATGAGGCAATTAAGCCCACAAACTCAAGGGTTTGGAGAGTCATTCTTAAGGTTTTATTTAGGGATGATGACAAGGTGTTCAAGGATGTGAATTGATCTTTTTTGAAGGCCTATTGACAAGATGTGACAAAATGGCCTATAACAGATTCCCCCCTAAAGCACAAAGTCATAAATCAAAATGATGACTGCAGTGATTTACCTTATGACAAGTTCATATAAGGAACAACTAGTCGAGATCATCATCTGTTACAATACATTTACATCATGACATATTTTTGCTGAGGGAGGCGTACCCATGCTCAACAAATAAGCTAACATTACATGTACGATGAATAAGAAGACATGTCCACTGATGACCAAAGGTGGGACCCATGATTGGATAATTGTCTGTATGATCACAACCATCATACTTTGTAATCTTGTATGAATACTGAAATCGTAACCCGTATGGATGAAACTAGATTCAGGGTCTTCTATCTCATTCACACGATCGTCCAATGTACGAGTATTGTACATAGGCAAAATAAACTCCACAATGAAACGCAATCATATTAATGATAAAATCACTTATTTATACATGTGAAATCTAGATATGAGACAATTGTGTCTCAGTAACTTACTAATTGTAAAAAGCAGAATATGAAACTAGTTACATATTGGACAACACCAATCCCAAAGGATTAGTTAACATTCCCCCTTAATACAAAGGGACATCTGACATGTTGAGTAGCATTATGAACTTTTGAAACTTTTCACATCCCAGTGCCTTTGTAAATATGTTTGTTATTTGCTCTGAAGTAGGAAAATGTGTCAGATGAATAACTTTGGCCTCTACATAGTGTTGAATCAAGTGATATTTAGTGTTAATATGATTTCTTCGATCATGAGACTTGGGATTCTTAGCCAACTGAATTGCAGAAAAGTTGTCAACAAGTAGTGGAGTTCAAGTATTTTGTGAAGCCAAATGATTTCTTTTGTATCTTGAGTTGCTGCAACATATTCGACTTCGGTGGTATAATCAGTAGGAACATATTACTTGCATGATCTCCAACTGATGGTTGTTGATCCAAGACTTATCAAATAACCAAAAGTAGGGACTCCATTCTCCTTATCTCCATCAAAATCAGAATCTGGATAATTGGTGAGATGGAAATCAACAACTTTGGAATATTTGATGCAATATGTTCGAGTGCCTTTCAAATACTTGAGCACTCACTTTGCCACATTCGAATGACCTTCACATGGCTAATGCTTGAACCTAGAAAGTATCCCTACAACAAAATCTATTTTAGGTCAAGTAGTAGTTAGAAAATTCAAACTTCCAACAAGTTGCTTGTACTTTGTTGGATCGTCAATGTGCTTCTGTCAATGGAAGTAAGCTTCAAATTATGCTTCATAGGATTAGCGATAAGATTACAATCCTGCATCCCAAATTTGTCCAATAGCTATCCAATATAATTTTTCTGAGAAATTAAAATGTATTTGGGTTTTTGATAAACTTAAATCCTAAATAATAATGTAATAAACCCAAATATGTCATATCAAAATTTTTCATCAACTCTTCTTTAACATACGCTATATAGTCATCATTATTTCCTGTAATCATCAGATCATCTACATACACAATCAGAAGGTGTTCAATTAACTTTTCATACCATGCAGAAGATGCTTGTTTCAATCCATACAAATCCTTCACTAACTTGCATACCTTTTTCTCTTTGCCTTTGACAACGAAACCTTCTGGATAAAACATATAAGCATCCTCCAAATCACCATTCAAAAAAGTTGTTTTAACATCCATATGGTGTATCTTCCAGTTATTCTGAGTTGCAAGAGAAAACAAATTTCTAATTGTGCCCCATTTTTCTATAGGAGCAAATGTCTTTATGTAGTCAACACCTTCCTTCTGAGCATAGCCTTTTGCTACAAGCCTTGCCTTGTATTTATCAAGTGAACCATCTACCTTGTACTTGATCTTATACACCCATTTACAACCAATAGGTTTGGAACCTGCAGGAGGATCCACTAACCTCCAAGTTCCATTCTTAATAAGTGCATCATACTCCTTTTTAATCACATCCATTCATCACAATTAACATCTTTTTCAAAACAACTGGGTTCACTAATTGTACAATTATTGAATTCACAATCATGAGAAACATTACCTGAATCATCTTTAGAAGACTTTCCTATTTAAAAATCATCATACTTGCTTAGAAATTTTCAAGCACGTGTGGATCTTCATAAAGGTTGCTGAAGTGGTTGTGATGGTTGTTCATCCTGAAGTACAAGTTCTTCATGAACACTTTATGATCTTATAGAAAGAACATTATCCTCCAAGTTTTCTTCAACAAAAACATCCTCATGAGTCAAAGATGGAAAAGCCATAGACTAATCCAGAATGGGAACCCCCCCTCCCCCCTTCGGTGTGTGGAACATCATTATCAAATTGAAAATAGAAATTTTTAGATGAAATTTCTCCAAATAAGTCAGTTGTGTATAAACAGTGGAATTATCTTTATCTGATTCAAGAAAAAATAACATCTATGGAAAGAATAAACTTCTTACTTTATTCATCATACAACCTGTATGCTTTGGAAGTATTAGAATAACCCAAAAATATACATTTTTGACGCTCCTAATTTATTTTGTTGTCACATAGGAATCAAAGCATAGAATTTTGATCCAAAAACTCTAAAATGTTGAACAGTTGGGAGTCTATCATACCAAAATTCATAAGGATTTCTGTTGTTAATAACAAAAGAAGGACAACGATTTATAATATAATCCGCACAAAGAATTTCTTCTCCCCAAAACATCAACTTTACATTCTTAAAAAACATCATAGATCTAATCATATTAAACAAAGTTCTATTCATCCATTTTGCAACTCCATTATGTTGTGGATTATAAGGTATGATAGTTTGATGTTTGATTCCATTGTTCTTCAAATATTGTTCAAATGCATGAGAAGTATACTCGCCACCATTATCAGTTCTGAGAATGCCTATATTCTCTTGAGTTTCATTTTTAATCATCATATGAAAAGTTTTTAAAAATTCAAACATTTGTGACTTATCTTTCAACAAACACATCCAACACATTCTCGAGTAATCATCAATAAATTTCAGCACATATTTATTTCTATTTTCAATTGCAACAAGCATAGGTCCACATAAATTTGAATGTATGGGACCTAATTTTCAAGAATATTTGAAAGAAGAACTATGAAAAGGTTCTTTACAATGTTTTCCCAAAATACAAGCATTGCAAGGTGTAATCTTTCTTGGAACTATAAGAAGACCTTTAATGCCTTGATTTTTCATAATTCTGATGATGCAATAATTGATGTGACCAAATTGAGCATGCCATAACAAGCTGGGAGACATGATATCACTTTGTTGCACCAAAAGAGTAGAACTTTCACAAGAATTAATAGATGAAGTGCCATTTGATTTTAAAAGTGTACCTTATTCCACACCGATCATAAGAACTATATGATTAGATGCTCTTATTAGCTTGATGATTCCATCAAATATATGAATAGAATGTCTCTACTGCTAAATATGGATAAGAGATATAAAATTTCACTGAAACTGTGGAATATAAAGTACATCCTGTAAAACATAATCTGCAAGATTTGGTATCTTGAAATGAATAGACCCAATGCTAGATGGTTTAATTTGAGTCTTGTCAACAAAGTAAATAACAACATCAATATCATCACTGAAAGTTTCAAAAAAATCTCGTCTAAATGTCATATGACATGTGGCTCCTGAATCCAAAATCCAACTATCTCGCCATGAAGAAAATGCAATATTGAAAACATCATTAATATTAAAATTACAGTGAGAAACAATGTAATGTGTAGACTCTGATGATTTTCCCTTATCTGGTGGTGGCTGATCCTTCAACTATTCTCTCCTCTCACTTACTTTCTCCCAAGGTATTTTACAATTAGCAGCAATATGACCAATTTTACCACATCTAAAACATTTGATAAATGATCTATCATTACAATTATTTTGTTTTCTATTATTCTGTTGTATGTCTCCTTGATTACCCCCACACACCCCCCACCCCCTTGCCTCTATAATTTCTCCTACCATGAACTCTACTACTTTTATCACCTCTAGAAGTTCCAACATGACACTTCCGATCCTTTGGTGCAAGGCACAAAGTTTCTACATTAGAGTTAGATGGATCCTCTTTATTCCCAAATGCATTTTCTCTCTCAACTATTTTATTTACAAGTTTACCATATTTAATGTCTTTTAACTTCCCACTAGCTTGGAGAGATTCCAAATAGTGTGAATAGACAGTGTGAAGGACTTTTATAAAAGTTGTAAGTTGTAAATCGAGATCAATTACAGTGGATTTTATATAAGGAAAAATGGCTTTTATTTCAAAGGCACTCTTCAAAGGATCATTATCCTTCATGTCCAAATTAAACAACTTCAATAACAACTAATAATTTCGAGTTCTCAATGCAAATCATACAATTCTTTCAACTTCTTTAATGCTTCGAATGCAATATCACAAGAAATGATATATCAACTTACTTGTTATGTCACCGACACATTTATTAATGCATATGCCTTGTTGTCTTTTGTCTCCCAAATTGCACACTGCTTCTCATTATCAGACCACTCTAGCGCAATTTCTTTTCCCTCTCTATCCTTCTTGCCTTCACAAGCTTCCCACAAATCATTAAAAACAAGAGCACTTTTAAGCTTTCTAAACCACCCCTGATAATTCTCCTTTCCACTAAGGGCAACTCCAACTATGGTGTCTATTGAAGTCATAACTATTTTTGAAGCCAAATAAATTCTTCAAATCCTTTTCAAATATGTGCAATACCCTTAAAATATAAGTCCCTTTATCCTTTTGTTTAAATAAACATTTGTTGTGGTTTGATGGTAGGCTTCAAAAATAAGCTAGCAGAGAACTAGGTTCAAATCTTAGAACTGCTTCCTTTAAAAAATTATCTTAAAATTTGTTTCACTATTATTTTCTCATTGATTTTAAAATTTATTTCAAATCACTAGAAAAAATGACCACGCTCACACTCTTTTTAAATAAATATATCCATTCACTAAAAATCCTCAATTCACATATCTACCACTGTAACTTCCCATTCACTGCAGTAAAGAAATATATCTCATTCACTAAAAATCCTCAATTCACATATCTACCACTGTAACTTCCCATCACTGCAGTAAATAACATATCTGCCATTGTAACTTCCCATTCACTGCAACAAATATGATAAAAGTTTTTTCCCAAAAAAACTCATCACACCTTATTAAAAAATGCTACTATTAATAAAAGGCAAACCATTGCTATTAATAATAATCTTCTTCCAAAAAAAAATTGACCACGTCTTATTAAAACTACTGCTCTTAATAAATATTCACTAAAAAATATGGCCTCCAAAGAAATTAATTCCACCGATAGAAATAAAAAAAATCACCAACAATAATAAACCATTATATTTAAATAATATAGCCTCCAAAAATCTTATTTCACCATTGACAGATGACCAGATCATACCCGATATTTTAAGTCTATGACTCGAACCCCTTTTGTGTCACTCATGCTAGCTATTTCTTTAATGCTCCCCATGCCACTGTTAATAGCTATGCTGCATCACGCTCACAACATAGATCATGCAAACAAACAACCTCCTCACTTTATTTCATTGATTGCCAATCAAATAAATCCCCCTTTCAAACAATGCCCTTTCAACTTTTCACACGGTCAACACAATATTCTTGGTAAATTCCTCAATGACAATCACAGAAGCTCTACTTCAACCTCTCCTTTACACCACAGTCTTCACAAGAATACATGGAGTTTATAAACAACTCAATCAAATCTTTGATACCGTTATACATAGGCGAAATAAACTTTACAATTAAAGATAGTTGTATTAATGATAAAACACTTATTTATATACATGCAATCTAGGTACGAGATACTTGTGTCTCAATAACTTATTAACTGTGTTATCACTTAAAACCACAGTTCACCTATGTCCAAAGATTCATATAAAAAAAATTTGGTTTAAGTAAATAGGTTTTTAGGTGTGTCACTTTGAAGTTAGATTTTCTAAAGGTATTGATGTGAGTCCTTGTAAAAAACCGTTAGATACCCTCCCTCATTATAGTTTAAAGCATGTCTTGTCTTGATTGCATCATTCTGATTTTGTGCAGTTTCACAGCGCGATCTGATTGGCCAATTTAGCTGCGCAATCATTTTTCCACCTTTCCGTAGCATATCATCTAGCAGCCATTTCGTAGCGCGGTGTGTCATTTCATAATTGTCTGCGCTACGAAATCGGAGATTCGGGGTTTTTTGCAGCATATTTTCTTGAAATGTCAAATCTCGGGAGATGAGTCATTAGAACCGTTCATATTTTGTCAGTCGATGTCCTCTGCAGGTCATGATAGGATTCATTCCGCCATCAGATTTAGGATCACGCACATGACAATTATTTTCAAAGATCTTATGAGGTATGGTAGTGTCATAATGTTTATTCATGATGCATTAACGTGCCTGTTCTATGATGAGCGTTTGAAAAAACGCAAAGAAGCCTAAGTTTTCATTTAAAAGGGGATCATTGCAAGCGAGCCTGCACTCCAAAGCTGAAGCTGTTTTGTAAATTGAAGTTGCTGATTAGTTCTTTGTTTGAAGATATTTTGAGTGAGATGGAGAAAAGAGAACATCGATCCGGAAGATGTCTGAGAACCGAGCCAGAAGGGCTTGATCTTACGCTCAGAGATGAAGGTGTAGCACGATCTTTTAAAGAGGCTGGTTGCTGGAGGTTCTGCGAAAAATTGAAGGGAGGACACACAAAGGTAACTAAAGCCTTTGCATTAAATTTCATTGGCTTGAATTCTAAGGTGTCATTGCTAGAGTTCCCTGTGTCTCCGCAAGCCATTTGTGCTGTCACTGAAATTCCAAGAAGTGGACAAGAATGGTTCAAGGATTTTAAGTTTGACATGACTCCATGTAAGGAATTTCTGAAGGATCAATATGTAAACGAGGACCTCACTAAAGCGGTGCCAAGGAATTATATAAAAGAACATTATGCTCTACTCCTCACAGCCATCCAGAAATACCTCACATGTGAGGGAAGGTACACCAAAGTTTACTCTTATCATTTCAAACTCTTGCTACATTTCACAGGGAAAGCATCAATAGACATCCCTTTTTATTTATTCAGAAGTCTTAGTAAAATGTGCGACAAAGTTCAATTAAAGAAAGACAATTGTGAAACTTCCCTTTTCCACCATGGTTTAATTAAGTTGCTGGTGTTAGATAGCTTGCAAAAAATCGGTAGGGATTGGGACTCTTTCATTTTTGTGTCCGGTTTCCAAAGCAAAACAGGTCTCACCCCATTGCCAGATAGGGAAAAAGAAAGAAGAATTCAAGAACCTACATTGGCTGAGCTTAAGAAGGAGGTTAAAGACCGAAAGAAACCCAAAACTAAGCCAAGGAAACCAGAGAAGCCTGTGGTCATAAAAGAGACACCCAAACCTTCCAAGGAAAAAATTAAACATCAGAAAGATGCATCAAGGCCAAGTGGAATTGCACAAGTAACAAGAATCAGAACTAGAAGCCAGCTAAACAGAGAAAAAGGAAAATCAGTAGCAGTGGAAGACAGCCCTATGTCAAAGGCTAGTCTAAAGGATTTGCTGGAGGCAATTGACTTCGCTCAAGCCACATCAGTGCAGGTTGAGCCTATGCCCATTGACCTAACCCAGTCATCACCTGATAGCTCCAAAAAATCAAAAGCCTAAAAAAGGCTAAGGTTTGAGGAGGCTGGTAAGGAATTCATGGTCAAACCCCGAAGGCCAATCACCAGGAGACAAATCCAAGCAGCGGAGCAAATCCACAAAGATGAGGTAGCTGCCAAGGTAACGGCAACAAAAGAAATTAGACAATTGCCTGAAGTAGAGAATACAGAGGAAATCAAAAGAACAATATATACCAGAGGACAGGCCAAAGAAATGGGAAAGCAGATAGCTCAAGCAGAAAAAGCAAAGGAAAGCAAAACGAAGGATATGAAGAAAAAAGTTCCCATTGTCAAGGAAACTAAAACCTCATCTTCAAAGGAGAAATGGGAGGCAGCTGATAAAGAAATGGCTGATTTAGAGAAAACCGTATCAGAAATTGCAGCCATGGAGAACGAACTTGCAAAACTAAAAGCTCAGTTAGGCAAGTTAGCTGCTAAATAAAATTGAAAATGTTTAAGGTCAGATATCGCTCCAAGATTTTGTTTATTTTTCTTAAGTTCATTAGTTTTTGAGGCATATATAAAAGGAAGACAAATTAGGAATTTTGGAGCCAAGAGCGAAGCTGTAACAGTCACAAAGTAATTGGAAGATTCATTGAAGACTGTAATTTTGGAAAGAACAGCAGTTTCGTAGTGCACTACGAAACTGCTGTAGGTGACTGTTTTTAAGGAAAAAAATGAAATTGATGCTGAGGTCAGCAAATTTTGTAAGAGAATGCTTCGAAGATAGGAAGGAGATCATAAATGGCTGCTAAAACATTCAAAGAATGACAGATGTAAATTTTGTAGCAAAAAGGTGAAACACTTTGGTTTTTTCTAAAGTTCTCATAAAGTTACTTTATGACCGAAATATTAGGGTTTCTAGTAGGGTTACCAGAGTTTTGGGTTGAACACCTGTCAGTATCCGCAAAGCATCCAGATTATCAGCCATATGGTGTTATGCATGGTCATTAAGGTTATTGAACAGCTTCAAGCACGTTCTTTTGAAAATAAACATGGATAAAAAGCAGGAACCGTGAAAACAGAGTATATATCTTCACCAAATGTTGAGTCAGCAGCACAGTTGGAATCCAAGGCAGCCCGTTCAGTGAATGCTTCTCAAATACATTTCAGCCACTACAGGAGAAGCACAGGTGTCAAAGATCAAGAGAGGATCATGCACACGAGGAGATGGAAATAGAGTTTGAATAGGAATAGGACTCTATATATTAAAAGCACAATACCTCTGTATTTAATAAGTTAGTTAAAATATAGATAAGGTAGTTAATGATAGGTTTTCGAGATCCCCTCATGCTGGAGGAGGAGTCTCAAGTAGCTTAAGTTTTGTTTTCCTATATATAGGAAAAACTCTGATATAAATGTGGTTGTAGATTTTTATCAAAAGACAGAGTTTTCATATTGGCTTATGTAAAGTGTTTTGACAGTAATAGAAAGTACATTGTTTCTTCCCAAGATTCATCTTGTGTTTCAAATGTTCAGAATATATGTGGTTTGGTTTTATTCATCTTGTTTACAGTTCACTAAACATGCAATCACTCTGAATTCATCACTGATGCTCAGACTTCCTGTGTATGTTTTGTTGAGTTGAGGTTTTTCTTGGTAGATGTTTTGAACAGTGAGACATTATATGCCTTGGTTTCCATGATTCAGTAGCTACTTGTTTACTGCAGGAATGTATGACTCCATGAGCCCAATGGGAGAAGCCTAATCTTGTTTGTTCCAACCAGCTTAAAGTTTATCTACTATTTAAAGAGTTAGCCATCTTTTCTTGTCTTAAATGTATATCAAAAATCTATGAGAGAGCCCTCTCTGACTAAGGAGGCTAAACCTTAGTCTAAAGCCTGGTTAGAAACAGTTGCATGAGATCATATTAAGTAGCAGCTCTTAGTGTATGATTTTGTGACAACACGGTGCATGATAGATCTAGTATTAGATTGATCTAAGCCGGTTATTATTAAGTTCATGGAGGTTTTTATGGTTTTGGTGTCATTCTTTTTTCATGATAATAAATGGAATTTTGAACTTAAAGGCTACATAATAATGAATGGAATTTTGAACTGAGATGTCAGTGTCAGTTATTTTATTTCAACAACAATGTTGTTGATGGAATATATTTCAAGAATGAGTATTTTATGATGTCACAGGAGCAAGTGCTCATGGCTGAGAATGAATTCCTCCTTCACAAAGTATAGCATGACCATAATTGTAATAATCAATTTAATTAATATTTTGAATACATTGTTTAGTATTAAATTTATGCATTTTCTTTATTTTTATTTTTAGATAGCAAAGTGCTGAAACACTCATCGGTAATAATGCAATGTGTTTTTTCAAGGAAGTACTTCCTCAAATTGACACCCTGCAAGATATCCTCCACAAAAATTTGCTGGACAAAATTAGCCAACATTCACATTCACCACAAAGTCAAATATCACTCATTTTATCCTTTAACCAACACAAAATTTTTAGATGTTTCAAGTTAAAATGTCTCTCAACTCTTTACTGTGTTTCATTAATATTTATGTTATTTCCTCTCTCCATTATTTTCCCATAATAAAACAAAACATGATTTATAGAGTCATTTAAAGAGATATAAAAATATATGAAATTGATACCCTACATAGATCACAAGGCTTTGATCCGTATGTTGCCATGGTTATAGATTTCCATTAGAAGTATCTCTCTTGAATTCATATTATTCTTTGGATTTGTGTAATGCATTATTAAATGTCTTATTAATCTTCATTTCATTTTATTTTTGTTAGTCAGAGTTCAATCATTATATTAATATCAAAGTGTAGAGTACAAAATTTATCTCAATAGGCCTCTTGATCTCAATCTGACCAAACTTGTTGAGATTGGGATCCGGAGGATAACATGAGCTACCGAATTCATGTGTTATTTTCTGGTGGCCTAGGAGCCATGACATACATACTATAAAATAAAAGTGACACATAACAAGAATCAACATATTAAGGAGGGGGTTGGGGGGGATTACAAGGGGAGATGCAAAATTGCCAGCATATTTGTGCATATGAAAATCAATATGCTCCACCCTCACTTCTAGACTACAAAGGTGGTCGTTGGTGTGCATTTTCTAGTGTCACAGATTATCCAATTTTTCCATGATTTCACTTTGGCCCAATTGAATGTCATTGAGAAAAGCTATGAGTTCATTAAGTTCATCATACCTTTGGTTCCTAAGGTTGTCCATGTTCAGTTTAATGTTCCATATTTGAGTAGCAATAGACCCCAGCGTCATTGGATCAACCACATGCCCTAGGGAGCCATTAATTCTCTCCTCTGACTCACGACTTCCTGATCAACCCGATAAGGTGTTATTTTCCTATTCTAGTTGATCTTCTTGCCACAAATTTCCACCCCCATGGCATGGTCTCCCTCGGTGGCGAGGCATAACGGTATACCAAAACTCCTGAGAGGGCAACAGACACAAACACCCTCCCAACCCCACACAACAACATAAAACATGTAACTTATACCACTACGCCCAAGAGAAATGTGGGGCTATCCTGCATTGGTCGTCATCTTAATCAACTCTCCATACCAAATAAAAGCAGGATGAGGATTCCTCAGCACAAGGCTTTGAAATATGAACACGACATCCTACCACCTCTTCTACGCTTGACTCTGCATATTTCCTCCAACTAGCCCAACCCTTCCCAACTATAATTCCTCACGAGGGCATTGAGAGACTAGAGTCTTGCTACAAGTGCCAATCAGTCCCAAACCACCAGTCTCCAGAACAAGATCCCCACCGCTCACAAACTAGAAGAGGATAATTTTCTAGTGCTATCCAAGGTCTGTCAACCCTGGCTCTTTTCCTCTCTCCTGCACAATGTCACACAAATGAACTGAGCCAACTAGAATTACAACTGGTTCATTCTTCATAGATGTTCCAGGGTCCCAAGGATCTGCATCCACTGCTACTAACACAGCCCACAATGTACACTAGTTGTTGGATTCTTCGCCTCTCCCCCAAGGCCTAGACCTCGGTGAGGCATGCAGGAGCTCCACAACCCTTATGTCACTGAACAACACTACCATCTCCTACCACAACCAAGCAATGCATACCCAGCTCCAAGGATGGGATTTAATATCCATCATCATGGGTGACAACCTCACATGCTATCTCTTTCTATAACATCTATTAAACACAGGGGTGGGGCATCCATTAAGGCTAGACAGGCTCTACCATCACCTCCTCCACCACTTGTCTAGCAATTAAGGCACCCCCATCAAG
>APFE031230267.1:54336-67880 GCA_000404065.3 Pinus taeda
ACCAAAGTTTACTCATATCACTTCAAACTCTTACTACATTTCACAGGGAAGGCGTCAATAGATATCCCTTTTTATTTATTCAGAAGTCTTGGTAAAATGTGCGACAAAGTTCAATTTAAAAAGGATAATTATGAAACTTCACTTTTCCACCATGGTTTAATTAAGTTACTGGTGTTAGATAGCTTACAAAAAATCGGAAGGGATTGGGACTCTTTTATTTTCATGTCGGGTTTCCAAAGCAAAACAGGTCTTACCCCATTGCCAGACAGGGAAAAAGAAAGAAGGATTCAAGAGCCCACATTGGCTGAACTCAAGAAGGAGGTTAAAGACCGAAAGAAACCCAAAGATAAACCAAGGAAATCAGAGAAGCCTGTGGTCATAAAAGAGACACCCAAACCATCCAAGGAGAAGACCAAACATCAGAAAGTTGCATCAAAGCCAAGTGGAGTTGCACAAGTAACAAGGATCAAAACTAGAAGCCAGCTAAGCAGAGAAAAAGGAAAATCAGTAGCAGTGGAAGACAGCCTTATGTCAAAGGCTAGTCTAAAGGATTTGCTAGAAGCAATTGACTTTGAACAAACCACATCAGTGCAGGTGGAGCCTACGCCAATTGATCTAACCCAATCATCCCCTGACAGCTCCAAAAAATCAAAAGCCTCTAAAAGGCTAAGGTTTGAGGAGGCTGGCAAGGAATTCATGGTTAAGCCCCGAAGACCAATTACCAGGAGACAAATCCAAGCAGCAGAGCAAGTCCATAAAGATGAGGAAACTGCCAAGGTAACAACAAAAGAAACCAGACCATTGCCTAAGGCAGAGAAGGCAGAGAAGGCAGAGAAAGCGGAGGAAACCAAAAGAATAATCTATACCAAAGGACAGGCCAAACAAAGAGGAAAGCAGATAGCTCAGGCAGAAAAGACAAAGGAGAGCAGAAAGAAAGTTGTGAAGGAAAAAGCTCCTATGGTCAAGAAAGACAAAACCTCATCTACAAAGGAGAAATGGGAAGCAGCTGACAAAGAAATGGCTGATTTAGAAAAGACAGTATCAAAGATTGCAGCCATGGAGAATGAACTTGCAAAGCTAAAGGCTCAGCTAGGCAAGTTAGCTGCTAAATAAATTGAAATTGTTTAAAGGTCAAATGTTGCTCTAAGTTTTGTTTATTTTTCTTAAGTTAATTAATTTTTGAGGCATGTATAAAAGGAAGGCAAATTAGTAATCTTGGAACCAAGGGTGAAGCTGTAACAGTCAAAATAATTGAAAAAATTCATTGAAGACTGTGATTTTGCAAAGAACAGCAGTTTCGTAGCGCGCTACGAAACTGCTGTAGGTGACTGTTTTTAAAAGAAAATTCAAAAATGATGCTGAGGTCATCAAATTTTGTGAAGAAAGGCTTCGAGGATAGGAAGGAAATCATAAATGGTTGCCAAAGCCTTCAAGAATGACAAATGTAAATCTTATTGCATAAAGGTGAAACTTTTTGTCTTTACTAAAGTTTTCATAAAGTATCTTTATGACCGGAAAATTAGGGTTTCTGGTAGGGTTACCAGAATTTTGGTTTGAACACCTGGCAGTGTCCACAAAGCGTCCAGATTATCAGCCATAGGATGTTATGCATGGTCATTAAGGTCATTATACAGCTTCAAGCATGTTTTGTTGGAAAATAAACATGGATTAAAACAGGGACCGTGAAAACAGAGGATATATCTCCATCAAAGGCTGAGTCAGCAACATAGTTGGAATCCAAGGCAGCCAGTTCAGTGAATGCTCCTCAAATATATTTCAGCCACTACAGGAAAGGCACAGGTGTCAAAGATTAGGAGAGAATCATGCACACGAGGAGATGGTAGTAGAGTTTGATCAAAAATAGGACTCTATTGTATTAAAAGCACAATGCCTCTGTATTTAATAAGTTAGTTTAAATATGGATAAGGTAGTTAAATATAGATTTTCGAGCTCCCCTCATGCTGGAGGAGAAGACTCAAGATAGTTTAGTTTTGTTTCCTATATATAGGAAAAACTCTGATGTATCAAGGGTTGGAGATTTTTATCAAAAAGACAAAGTTTTCATATTGGTTTATCTAAAGTTTTTTCACAGTAATAGAAAGCATATTGTTTCTCCCCAAGATTCATCTTGTGTCTCAAATGTTCAGAATGTATGTGGTTTGGTTTTATTCATCTTATTTTAGAGTTCACTAAACATGCAATCACTCTGAATTCATCATTGATGCTCAGACTTCCTGTGTATGTTTTGTTGAGTTGAGGTTCTTCTTGGTAGATGTTTTGAACAGTGAGACATTATATGCCTTGGTTTCCATGATTCAGTAGCTGCTTGTTTACTGTAGGAATGTATGACTCCATGAGCCCAATGGGAGAAGCCTAATCTTGTTTGTTCCAACCAGCTTAAAGTTTATCTACTGTTTAAAGAGTTAGCCGTCTTTCTTGCCTTAAATGCATATCAAAAATCTATGAGAGAGCCCTCTCTGACTAAGGAGGCTAAACCTTAGTCTAAAGCCTGGTTTGAAACAGTTGCATGAGATCTTACTAAGTAGCAGCCCTTAGTGCATGATTTTGTGACAACAAACTGTAAAAAACATAATATGAAACTAATTACATATTCTATAATAACAATCATGAAAGATTAGTTAACAAGTCCAACCATATGAATTAATGAGCTGAATTCAAACATGGTAGACACCATTTGATTACCGACCAATTATGTAAGTCGTTAGCACATGTTAGAGAAACCACCGATGATGTGAATGGGTCTCAAGTTACTACAATAAAATCCGTACAGTATGAATGAATGAGTTGAAGTTGAACACCACACAAAATCTTTCAATCGAAGGCAAATGATGAAAACCTGTCACTGAGAGTGAGGAAACTTGCCATTGATGTATGCAAGTCCCAAGTTACCAAAGGAAGTTCTAAGTCAACTTCTTGGATAATGAGTTGATGTCGACAAAAAATGACCCATTGCAAGAGGGTCCTGATGTATCCCCCATCAATGACACAACATGAGTATCATGATTTGAGACAGAATGAAACTGATTCAGGAACGAAAGACATGGAATGAAGGCTTAAGAGTATCGTAGCAAATATTAACTAAATGACTTCTCTTGAACATATCAACGATACTGAATGAAGTTGGAATCATTGACCCAAAACCAAAAGTGAAGGCTTTGATATGGTATGATGAACCAAAAGACAAGCAAATTTCCCAACCCAATAGCCATAGAGATGAAGTGGAAGAGTTTCATGTTCAAAATTGAATCACTATCATTAACAAGTAGAGTACCAATTTTCCCAATTTCCCCAACCATTTCTAGACCTTAGTACCTCTTTATTTTTGACAAGCTTAAGGAGGATAACATATGCTTGATTTTCCTGAATTTCTAGAATCAACGCACCCCCAATGATGGACAACCTACTACTAATTAGCATTGCTATAGAATGGAGCAACCTGCTACTTAATGCAGATCCCTAAAGGGCCAAGATGCGCTTGACCTTAAAAGCACTTAAATGAGTTAGTTAAGCCTAGAAAATCATGGGTTTGGGAGAGTCATGCTTAGAGGGTTCTGTTTAGGGATGATGAAAAGGTGTTCAAGGATGTGAATTGATCTGGTTTGAAGACCTATTAACCAGATGTGAAAAAATGGCCTATAACAGATTGCCCCCTAAAGCACAAACTCAGAAATGACAATTGATTACTAAAGTGGTTTACCTTGTGACAAGTTTGGATCAAGAATAACTAATAGAGATCATCATCTATTACAATACATTTACATCATGACATGTTTTTGCTGAGGGATGCATACCCATGCTCAACACATAAGCTAACATTACATGTACAATGATAAAGAAGACATGTCCATTGATGACCAAAGGTGGGACCCATGATTGGATAACTGTTTTATGATCACAACCATCATACTTTGTAATATTGTATGAATCCTGAAATCACAGCCCCTATGGATGGAACTAGATCCAGGCTCTTCTATCTCGTTCACATGATCATCTAATGTATGAGTTTGACCATGCAAATTAATGAGCTAAATTCAAACATGGTAGACACCATCTGATTATTGGCCAATGATGTAAGCTGTTAACAAATGTGAGAGAAAACATCGATGATGTGAATGGATCTCAAGGTATTGTCATATAATCCATATAGTGTGAATGAATGAATTGAATTCAAACACCACACATAATATTTCGGTCAAAGGCAAATGATGAAAACATGTTGCCAAGAGTGAGGAAACTTTCCATTGATGTATTCAAGTCCCAAGGTACCAAAGGAAGATTCTAGGTAAACTTCATGAATAATGAGTTGATGTCGACAGGAAGCAACCCATTGCAGGAGGGCCTTGATGTATCTCCCATCAACGACACGAAACATTTATCATGATTTGAGATAGAATGAAGATGATGTGGAACTGATTCAGGAACGACAAACATGGAATGAAGTCTTAAGAGTGTCGTAGTAGATATTAACTGAATGACTTCTCTTGAACATACTAGTGACATTGAATGGATTTGGCAGCATTGACCCAAAAATGAAAGCGGAGGATTTGATATGGTATGATGAACCAAAAGACATGAAAATTTACCAACCCAACAACCACATAGATGAAGTGGAAGAGTGTCATGTTCAAGAGAGACTCACTGCCATTAACAAGTGGAGTACCCTATTTTCCCAATTTCCCCAACCATTTATGGTCAATACATCTTTATTTTTGACAAACTTGATGAGGATAACATATGTTTGATTTGTATTTTCATCCTTCAAATTAATCCCTCTGAGTATCTTTAATGAACCTCGAGAAGGAGTGGTTTGGTCCCATCATTTTCAAAGAGTCCATCATTGTGTGATGTTTTTATGAGTCCAACGAAGGTGAAACTCGACATCTTTTTCATGTTTAGAGAGTATGAAAAAGAGGTGAAAAAAGAAAACTCCAAAGGTTCCTTTTCATATATAGTCCCTTGAGTCCAAAAAGGATGAAAAAAGTACTCAATAGAACATCTTAGCCATGGTTGACTAAGGTATTCATTTTTCTAAATAGTCTATCTCATTGCGGAAAAGGGTTAGATTTATACTAAGTAGATGTTTTTTCATTTACTTTAATGAGTTCAAAAAGACAAGTGCTCAACAATATTTTCGTATTTTGGGAGTTTGAAAAGAGCTGAAAGAGGACTCCACCTGGAGGAATGTGTGGTATAAAGGGTAGCAACTAGTTTTGGTCATGATGGAACTATTCAAAACATGTAGAGGTTAAGAGGCTAGATAATAATACCACACATCAGAGTGGTTCCCTAGGAAAGGGTAAAAAACAAGTGAAAGCATATGATTGGCCAAGTGAATGGTGACAATGGAATGAGAAAACCAAGGCTCATCTAGCAAGAACAGGTAGATAAAAATGGAAATCACAAGAGGTAAAGTGGCAATGGTTTCATTTTTACATAAGGTTGAAACATGGGAAACTATATTTGAGATTGGTTTCATTTTTACACAAGTTGGAAATAAAGGAAAACTATGCTTGATACAATTAGTTTATGTGCCTCCAACGTAATTACTCAGTTCTAAGGAAATGCCCCCAAGCTTCATTTCATTCACCTAAATAGAGTACTAGCTACTAATAGGTGGATGAAATAAAGGTTCATTTACGATCTCAAGTGAAAGACTCGACTTGAATGGAATTAAAGGCTCATTTACGAGATCTAATTGAAGACTTGAATTGGAGGGCTATCTATTTCATTTTCTAACAAGATTGACATAGGAAAAGAACTATGCTCAAGGGACCTTGTTTCATTTTTTAACAATATTGACAAAAGAAAAGGAATTGTGCTCCAAAACCTTGTTTCATATCTTAATGAGCTTGAAACAAGAAAAGGAACTCTGCTCAAGGGACCTTGTTTAATTTTTTAATGAGCTTGACACAAGAAAAAGAACTTTTCTCAAGGGCCTTGATCGTGACATGCAGAGGGCCATGGATTCCAAGAGGTTCACATCAAATGGGAGAACATTGCTTTGGAAGGTATCAAAGGATCCAATGGAAAGATAAGACTCTAATGCTCCCAGTAAATGATGCACTACATCGCCTACTAGATCATCAATAAACGTGGGCATGGAATACACTTCCACATAAGTAATCTATGGTGGGGGAGATACCACTTGCATATAAGGACCATTTAGGGATGTTGATTGATTGGTTTTCAAGTGAGGACCAACGAATGAAAGGTGGTCAATGGTCATGATTATTCTTTCATGTGGGAAACACATCACACAAAAAAGTGAAGAGACAAAATCTTCCATGTCATAAACATAGTCACACCTAAGGAGTAAATTAAAATCCAAAGGGTCTTGGAATACCATCACATTGAAGGAAGGATCCCTCAACGGTTGATTAGTTCCTCTGTTAAAATTCAACATATTTTGGGTAATGGGCATAACCTATGGATAACTTGAAGATTTCCAAGTAGTTGAAGAAAAAATACCAACAAATGCACCTTTGTCTATGACTATGTCAGGTACAACCATATTATAAGGTTGTACTATGATGTCGAAGGGCACATAAGGAGGAAGACAATATCTTGGTAGTCGACTCCAATCAAAGGAAGTGACCATACTATTTGGAGGGGGTGTTGTGGGAAAGAGAGAACTTCCCCCTCATGCTATGGGAATGAGAGAATTGCTCCCTTGTATTGTGGGAACAGGATGATTTCACCCTTGTTCATTGGAACATGAAGAAATGAGAAGAACCTGAGTGGTATGAGACTCACTCTCTACAGGAAAAATACAATCAACGGAAGGTGGAATCAAGTTAACCATTTTCTCAACCAATGGTTGGTCAGGAATAGACTCATGGGATTCATGTCCAAAGAGAAAGGGATTGATTAGAGAGAGATTCTGATCAATCACTTCATCAACTAGTGGAGGATTAGGGGAAAGCTTCTGGTATCCATTCGAAATTTGTGGTTGAGAAACAACAAGATTTCCCAACAATTTGGGTGCTTCATCCATATAAGGGAAAAGGTGAATTAGATGATTCCCTTCACATAACTTACAGGGAAAATTAACATTACCCTTCTTCCCTTGAACCTTATGATCACAATTCGATGGTTTGTCACTAATATGATCTCCAAAAGTTGACGATAAAGGTCGATGTGAGCCTGTGGACCACACTTCTTATACCTTGGGAATACCACGACAATCTCTAAGAAGGTGGTCACCCTTACATAACTTGCAAGGGGATTTAACTTTGCAAGGTTGATTGGAAGATTCCTCCATACTCGTTATATTAGTAGCAATGGTTGCTTGGTTTACTCCCTACTTATTTTGCTTCTTCTTCTTCTTAGCTTCCTGGTTACTAAAATCAAGACTTTCACCAAGCGAGAAGGAAGAAAGGGATGAATAAACAACAGGTGAAGAAGGAAAAGGGTCAATTTTAGGATCAACTTGAGGTTGAAATCATTCAGGTGGAGGAGAACATGGTTAAAAAGCAGTTTGGACATTCAGAACCAAGGACGTCAAAAACAACCAAACTGGTAAACCAATGGTAAATCCAGGAAGGGAAAAAGTTGCCATATAACGATAACCATTATTCCCAAAAGAAGGAAAAGGACCAGGATTCCCATCAAAGGGGTTTTCTTGATTGGTATACTTAGGAACTTTTAGCATTAGTATCGATCTAAGGTCCACTTAGGAGGTGTCCCACAATAAGGATGTTGTTCCGTGGTTTATTAATGGATTTTAAAAATTAAAGACATAAAAAAAAGGGTAACTAGGAAAAAATGATTACCAAGTCACTATGAACTGCAATATACTACCTTGGTAAAATAAGGATTTACGTACGGGAAGGAAATCTCCCCAAATGTTATGTTCAGTGTATCACAATGTACAAGGTGGCTGAATTTGTTACCTATGGTGAGGATAACAACCTATGGTGGACTTCCAACATATACTCAAGGTATGTGGAAGTGCAGTCCGTAATAGTGTTGTCTAATGCATAACCATTCGATGAGAGCATTCCCATAGACTTATAATGCATGGAGTGCCATCCGATATACTCGAAAGTACGTGGAGAACGATCTGATACACTTATGTATGTGGAACATGATATCACCCCTAGAATGCAATGGTGGAAAAAAAAAGATAGCCCCTACGCTTAATGATGTCGAAACATGTCTCTAGCCTAGATCTCTAGACGCTTGCGTTAATGTTTCAAAATATCCTTACATTAATTGAGGTGAATTTTAGAGTTGATCTTGAATTATGTTTCGATTTTAAGGCTTAGAAATTGATGTCACATGAACACACCTATGATGAAACTAATATGAAAAAAGGATATCTTTTCGTTTTCATTTTAAAATGAAACGCCTAACTAAGTAAGGGAAGAAGAAATATATAAACAATGCAACAAAAAAGTGATGCAACAATCGATCTCCTCAACTTCACTATTCCAATCAAAATCAAAGCCCTATATGCAGTGTAAAGAGTCTTTTTCTTTTCAGTTTCACTTAATTTTCAAATGAGATGAAAACTAAGATGCATTTCTAATCACTGATAAAAAAATACTATTCAGAACGATGACTGGAACACCAATTCTTTCAAGCACTCAATGATCAAACAATTTAGTTTGCTAATGACCAAATGACAAGAACAAAGAAGAATCCAAACAAATTCTTATCAAAGGTACTCAAAACCAAAAGCAAACAAGATGAAGGCTTCTGAGAGACCAAAACACACTCAGGGACATAGGGAAGAGTGGTTGGAACAAAGATGATCAAATAGAAAAACACAAAAAATGCAATTGTTTGCATGAAACAAGGATTAACGTAGGTATTGAAAGGGCACTAATTCTCTGCAGCATAGGTGTAGAGAAGGTTGGGGAGCACTACAATGCTTTGTCTCCAGACTAGGGGGAGCGTTGATCAAGATAGGCCAAGTTCTGACACAAAAAATCCAGCTGAAGCTCAATGGAAGGCCTTCCTTGGTGATTTCAGAGCTGAGTGAGACAATGAAGGTATTTAGAAACTATAATTTATTTTCAAGGGTTTTAGAGTAAATTGAAGAGAGACACACCATCCCATTAAGAGATGAAGAACAAGAGGAAAAATAAGTACTAATGACAACAAAACCACTAAGGGAATGAAACAATCCCATGTTGACTCGTCAATTTGTTATGCAACATCTACGACTATGGACATAAATATCTTCCCTAGACCTAGTGGCCTCATCTAGAAAAACATAAAGAAAAGAATATAAATTTGCTCTTAAAGTAATTGAAGAATGGAAAGAGGCTTACATGGAATCCATCGCAAGATTCACTTTCCTCTCGGCTTGTAAGCTCCAATCCTAGCTCTGATCACTATAATTAGAACCTCAACATACAATCAACACAAGCCAAAAGTATATGACATCTATGTAGCATAATCCAATTAATTTATTTAATAGATCAACAAGGCATTGAAATATATCAATGTAAATATAACATAACACATATAAGAAAACAATGTACTCTTTGTATTAATATAAATAAGAGAGAGTTACAACCAAAAACATTGTTGATCTTGTAGAGATCTCCCCAATTTGACTTGTCCTTCCTTGCCACAAAGCACACCTCTATGTCACCCTAATGCATGAAAAAGATGACTCTCTTAGATTCAAGGAATTAGCATGAGGGCATGATTAGTCTCCAAAATCAAACCCCTAGCTTGTGGATGACAATAAATATATAGGAGAGGATGGTAGTTTAGTAATTCTTATCCATTTACCAATCTAGGTTTGAGATCCACTTAAGAGGGGAGGATGAGCTCAAGGGATAAGAGGTGAACTCTCCAATGTAGGATCAAATAGGATTCAAAGTTCTCATCCAAGGTAAATGGTTAAAAAATCTCTGGAAGCTTCTAGAAGAGGAAGCTTCATCATTCTTTTTAATTTTCCCGAATTTCTAGAGTCAACACACCCCCAACCAGGGACAACGTGTTACTTATCAACATTGGTCCAGAATGGAGCAACCTAATACTGAACGTAGGTCCCTAAAGGGCCAGGTTGCACTAGGCTTAAAAAGCACTGAAATGAGGCAATTAAGCCCAAAAAATCAGGGGTTTGGGAGAGTCATGCTTAAGGTTTTGTGTAGGGATGATGACAAGGTGTTTAAGGATGTGAATTGATTTGGTTTGAATGCCTATTGACCAAATGCGACAAAATGGCCAATAAAAACTACTTTGCAACCTTCTCAACTCAATTATTATGAATTTCTAACACAATACCTTTCCATATTCTCTTATGCTACCATGCATTCATATACACATATGCAGTTATAGAGATAACCAGAATTAATCTCTTCTTGCTTCTCAACCCCATGCAAGTGATTAGACATGCAAGTGGTTCTTCGAAAGAAAACAAAAAGGCTAAGAATTTGGCTCAAAATTTCTCAAAAGGGTCATATTAAAACTCAACCCGATTTTTATATAATAGGAGTTAAGAACCTTTCTCCTTTTTATATAATAGTTGAAGATGTCTTCCAAATCTTGGTTGAAGTCTCTATTATGGTTGAAGATGTCTTCCATATCTTGGTTGAAGTCTCATGTATGCCTTACTGGAAGTCTAGTTGTGTGAAAAACAAAATAAATACAACGCAAAGGGTTCAATACCACTAGAGGTCGAGTGATACCTCCATCGTCCACCCCAAGGGAAATCAACAAAGGTGAGGTGAGGCAAAGACTAGATTATGGAAAATGTTGGGATTGATACCTCTCCACCCCAATTTAAAGCACTTAACACAAAAACTACATGGATTTGGGGTGGGACTTGGAGTGTGGAAAAGAGGGGCAACAATACCTTTTTCTTCAACTCCAACTGAAATTAATAACAATAGGCTACCTCATGTGTTTTAAATTGATTAATCTTTCTTCCCATATTGATGTTGGACTACATGTCACAACTTTAAAACATTGACCAACTTAATGCTATCATGTAAATCTATATAATAAGATTCAAGTGAGTGCTATAAACCTTCCAGGGTAGGAATTTAAAAAAAATTAACCCATCAAATTTGAAAATTTTGACAATTTCATAAATTGTTTTCACAATTTTAATGAAAAAGATTGACAATCACATGAAAAATTTAACTATATTTGATGAGAAAATTTCCCTATGAGGAGTAATTTGCTCATCAAATTCCATACCTAGGCTTCATAACCAATAACCATCTGGCATGTGGTAGATCAAAAAGGACTAAAAAGGCCTTAGCACATACAACTAGAGATTGGGCATCCAGGAAAGTGATTATAACTAACCCTTTGAGTTGGCTGGCATTCTAAGAGCATGGAAAAGATAGGAAAACTTGGGATAAACTAACTCTAGGGACCATTGGCCCTTCATTTGAAAATGAAGAGGATGTAATCAAATTAAGAGATAGATAGACAAGGGAATCTCAAAGCTCAAGGATGACAAAGATATACCATATGTTGGATCAATGCCCAAATTTATACAAATATTGCAAAGTGGGAGAAATCAAATCATACCAATATTACAACAGATTGGTTTGTGACATAACATTGTTCTTGAGCAAGATAGGTGATCTTACTTCTTGGCTTTAAGATTGGCCATGGGCATAAAGCTCCATTGAACCTTTATATTTGTGATTACCTAATATTAATTAAAAACATAACATAATCCATTTAATGTGGCTAGATTTTTCCCACACTTACCTTTTTAAGGTAATTTTTTTCGTTTTTACTCTATATTTTATGATGTTTTCTCTATGTTTACTATTGACAAGAAATTCATGCATGGATAAATAGACAACAAATTAATAAAAATACATAGGTACACATTTAAATGTTTATAAAGAGTTTTTATTGATAAGTCAATCTGGTCAGAGGATGGTTTATCATAAATCAACAACTCCTTTAATATACTATACACATCTAACCAAACACATGTATTATGTCGAGATCAAAATAAATTTAAAAAAAAGGTTGGAAATTTGTCATTATAAATGTTACTTATATATCAATGTCAATAAATAAATATATAATTTATTTTCATAAATAATATATAATTTATTTTCATATTTAATTGTTATGATATTACCTTGATTTAGTTTAGGTCAACATAAAAATGATTCATCTGGACATCTGGTTGAGTTATGACCATCTATACATATGTATATTTAAAATTTTACAACTTCATATAGCTATGTTGTAAAAAAAGCACCATGTTGAAAAACAACATGTGTAATTTGGATTAATGATTTAACAAAAACAACACAAATTAAAATTTATTATGGGTTATTAATTTAAAACATTGATAAATAAGAAAAATCAATTTTAAAAATTATCATGAATTACTTATTTCAAAATCTAATAAAATTAAGGAAAAATAACATAATTTTGAAAAATATAAACTTTAATTTAGAAACTTCCAAAATCCGAAAATACACCTAATTAAAAAAAATAATAAATAATATAAATAGAGGTTAATTAGAAAATGTTATGAGTTATTAATTTGAAATATTAATCAAATTAGGAAAAAAAAAAGAATTTTTTAAAAATAAATTTTTAAAAAGCATAAACTCTAATATCAAAATCATTCCCAGCATTGAGGTATTCATTACCAAAAAAATTGGAAGAAAGAGGAAAAAGGTAATAGAAATGTTTTAACATTAACAACAATTCATTTCATTTGTTATATCAGAAATTGTCAATAAACTGCTGCCAAAAGAAAATATCTCCAAAAAGAGAGGCAAATGTTATAGCTAGTATCAATATAACTCACATGGAAGTTAGAAGATAATACACTTTTTAGTTTTGAGAAGGTAATGCCAATTAGTCATAATGGTTAAATGGTTAAGAAAATCATTTTAACAAAATCATTTTGTTTTTGTTTTGTTTTCTGGTGTGTTATTTAAATTTTAAATTGTGATAAGTAAAATAGAAATAATGAATTTGATCTAATTTTAAAACGTATGTTAGAGAATAATTTAAACAATATTAGATAATGGTCGAGAGAATTACTGAAACAAAATAAGTTCTTTGTATTCAGTTATTTAAATTTTAAAATTGTGATAAATAAAATAAGAAAATGAACATGATCTAATTTTAGAATGTAGAATAATTTAAACAACATTGCACTAATTAAATTATAGGGGAAAAACATGAGTGTAAATAAAATTACTATTGGATATCAAAAATATATAGAATGCAACAAGTTGTCTGTCATCATTAATGTTTGTTGTTTTTTTTCATGTAACAAAGCATCTTATTCTCTAACCCATAGGTAAGGGTAAGATATTCCATAAGGCTCGGGGCCTTACAACAACAATGTGTGAACATGTCACTTGTAGGAACTAAACCCCTAGGTAGGAAGGATACAATCATTCCTCTCAACTACTCATAAACCCAATTGACTTGTCATTACCAATATTTTATATAATGTTCCAAGACAAAAATAATAATAAAAGGAAAAGACGCTTCCTACAAAACTTTGTGTAATACAACATAAAAGAAAGAAAGGATAAGATAAAAATGAATTGACTAACTAT